>CAXDID010001229.1:375022-655715 GCA_963988835.1 Hexamita inflata
TGTTAATATCATTTAAGCATTACAAACTAAACTGTCTAGCAATAATTAAGCGTTGTAAATATCTTAAATATTACAATAAATTGAATAAATGGTTGTTAATTACAATAATGCTAATTAGTATTTTCAAACAAATATATATAATAATATCACATTCAATAATAATTCTATTATTTCATAAAACTTATTAATAGAACAGTATATTATTGATAATACCAGTATTATTAATAACTATTTAAATTAATTGCGAAATAGAACAGATTTGTAAATATAGTATTAAACGATTACAAATATTACTGATAAAATAGATTTATTACTGTAAAGAGATGCGTGTTAAACTATAAATATTACTAATAATGAAATTAATTTTAATTTGTCTGCTTGTAATTTAGTGTAATACGCAACAACATTCGATATCGCTTCTGTCACGCATTCAATCGGTCCCGCAAACTTCGCAAGCGGCTACGTCTTCGCGGTCGGGTCGAACACACAAGACGCATTCATCGACGTGCAAGACGGCGCGTATTCCACCACTGTGTACCCGCTTTTCCAGAGCCAGAGCTCCTTCACCAACATCAAGATCCAACTCGGAGCCCAGGTGGTTGGCTCCGGCTCTCTGCTCTCCACCGGCCTGGCGCTGACGATCAACCAGGTCAACATCGCCTCCAAGGACGGAAGCCAGGTCACGGTCAACGCCACCTTCAAACTCAGCCTCCTGGCCCAAAACACCACCAGCGTCAGCATATCCGGCCTGCTGCTGAACCTGAGCTTCAGCACGTCCACCCAGGGCAACATCTCTTTGATCGAAAACACGGCGGGCGTCTTCAACGTCACCGGCTTCCAGGTCCTCGGCACCTACCAAAGCCAGGGCTGCGTCGCGCTCGGAGCCAACACGGCCAACACGACCGCGGTCTTCATGAACAACGTGAGCTTCGCGCCGTCTGCGTTTAACGTAGGAAACATGTCTTCGTACCTCTTCAACCAGGTGAACTCGAGCCAGATTTAGTTAACCAACGTGGCGGTAGTGCTCGGAAACAGCTCGCATCCGGCGTTGTCCAACTTTGTCTTTGTTATATCAGCATTATAATATCAGTTCGGAGGGCTGGCTTCCCAGCTGAACAGCACCAATCTCAAGGTAACCGATCTGTCGTTCAACTGCAAGCAAATATACAAAATCTACTATATCCAAAACTCTGGACTTTTAGTTGGATCAACAAATTATTCTGCAAATTTTGTATAAATATAACGAACATGTATATCTTTTGCTTTAAAAAGTATTTCAATTATTCAAAACTTTGGGTTACTGGGCAACATGTAAGTATAATTATAAATTGAATAGTCAAATATCATGATGAATATAATTTCAGCAGACTCTTTAACTTAAGTAGGTATTATCGGATATTAATATATTCAATTCGTGTAAAATAATTTTTATAGTCTGAAAGTAAACCTGAACATAAATCAAAACACAGGAAATTACGTGGGTGCTATTGTTGGATACAACCAATATCCGAACTGTACTATTCTAAATAGTTCGGTGTAAAATACTAACTTAAACGCAAGTAGTCACTGTGGCGGGTTCATGGGATACACATAACTTTCTAACGTGTACATATCGTAGTGTTCTCTATTCAATAGCAGCATTATAGCGACAACTTAGTGTTCTGGAGGATTCATTGGATACGCTTACTTGAATATCGTCATCTAAAACAGCTCTGTTCAGAACTCAAATATTAGCTAGAAAACCTAACAAGCCGGATTCGTAGGCTATTTGAAATCGAGTTCTATTTTATTGATATCTATCGGACAAGTTTTCAACTCAAATATCCGAGGGGCTGATTATTCTGGTGCATTTGTTGGGTTTACGGACGCCGCTACGTATCTTACAATCTCAGATGGGTTAATATTCAACAATTCTATTATCGCAACATCGTAAATGGCAGGTGGGTTTATAGGAGCGGCATACGGTGCGCACAATGTAAGAATTGTTATATCAAAAATTGTTTAGACCACTATCACAACGCCACAGTATTACAGTATGTCAGTTGGATATGTAACCACCAGCACAATTATCATTACTACGTCCGTTTCTGAAGGCGATAATTTCATAAACGGTGCAAAATAACAAAACTGCCTCAATTATGTCTGTTGAGTGATGTTTCTTTATTTATTTTTAGCTTATTAAACAACTATTTATTTGCTTTTGAAGTGTCAAATGATTACTCAATACAAAATATTTTCAACAAAAACCATGTATATTGCCAGGGATATGTATTTAGAAAGGCATTTCGATAAACATGTATAACTAGCTCACTACATTTAGCATAATGAAATACCGTGACTTAATATTATTATATTTGTGGTTGTAGCTATCACACTTGATATCATTGTCTGAAAGGTGTCTATTGGTGCTTTGTAATATTTTAGAGGGTCAAAAATCAATATTTTAATGATATTTTTATAAATATTTTCATATGAGGAGTGTATTATGAATTTATAAAATTAATAATTACATATTTTAATGAATAAAAATTAATATCATCTTCAATTTATGACTGATAAATGAAAGGGTGTGGAATCTTTTTCCACCCTGGCGTTTATAGTAATATAGATATTTAATTTTCCACTCACAAATGGGTAACATACTTTGTAAGATGCTTCTAAAAGCGGTATGCAATGTGTTAACTCAACAATATAATAGAAAAATAATCCAAACAAGTTCTAGCAATTTAAGTTATCTAGTATGTCCCTAAACATGCGTAGCGGGGGTGGACATATCGACGTTTGATACTTTTATAAATATTTTATTACTACTCTCACAAATAGACAACGCTGCTTAATAATTCAGCTGATTGTCTTTGGTTGTTTGCTAAATCTATATTCTATCAAAAAAACTATACTGGAATTTTATTTTTTGCCTTTATTGTTATGATAGACGTGTGTGGAATCACTTTTACTAGTAAGCTATATTCCACTATAGTTTACATCCCATAAATTTTTGTATTCTTAACTCAGCTATAATTCATTAAGTGAATGTAGTGTAATTTTATGATATATAATAAAAATAATTTTAAGTATAGTTTAAACCTAAATAACATCCTCACATCGACAAGTCCACTTTCCACTTCAATGATCTTCTTAAATCCGTCCAAGGGGCAATCGATTATATCTTCTAGAAGAGACTCCCTCAGCTCATCATTAATAATAAGTGCAAGTAGGGCCAACTTAACTTTAGCACCACTTTCCAAGACTAAATCGTTGTCTACATTGGATTTCCTACTCAAAGCAAATATTCGATTCCAAGATATCAGCACAATTAGAGCCAGTCAATTCCATCCAAATTCATGTGTTAATCTAACAACAAATATAGAGCTCCTCCCAGCCACCTTGAATCTGGCTGTAGCTTAAGTACTAACAAGTTGAATATGCTATGTTAAATTCAAGTCAAGCACAATACCAATACCATCCTCTTAAATATTGTTAATTACATTAATATAACCTAACCCAATAACCACACTTATTTGAGCTCATGTTAATACTCTAGGGTAAAATTAAAAAATCGATTTTTAGTTACGACCAAGATAAACTTTTCCTTAATATGAAGATCTAATCAGCTCTGGTTCTACGAGGTTCAAACTTAGTCTCAATATATTAATTTCTGTGATTATTAAGAAATAAGAGTTCTTCGTGGTTCACTTAAAGCAGCTTAAGTAGCTTCTATAATTATTTTAGTAATATTAAGGTGCCAATAATTTGTAGATGTCTTTTATCCTAGCTGTATTAATATTATAGTTAGGTTAAATCAGAAATGCTCTCGGAAGTTGAATCTACCACTTTTTCAAAGTTATTCTTCGTTTTTCATTGTAATTCCAACATGTCGATTTTAGTTCTTCTCATCTGGCGTCTAAATTCAAAATTTGAGGTAGTCTCAGCATTTGAGTTATATTAACATGGTTTTGTTGGTTGAAGTATCTTCAATGGTACTTCAAGACGTGAATTTCAATTTACAGCAGTTTAAGCTCTGGAATAAATAGATACATTCATAAAGTGACCAGTGAGCTTTAGTCATTAGTGGAAATCATTCTATTAGTCATGACTTATGTACCTTGAACTTTAACGCTATTATATTGATTCCAATTTCCCATATTTTGGCGATTTTGGAGCGGAATTAATGCAATTTTTTAAATATGTTATTTATTATAAATAGAAGCTATACATTAATTTAAAATATATGTTAAAAAAATGACCACTATAATTTACATCCTCAGCTTGTCCTACAAGGATGTCGCTTCTTTCAATTTTTACATTCCTGATACAATACTTTACTATTGATTGTACATTGTTATATAATAATGTACTTCACTAGGCAGAAAATAAAATTCCAGTATAGTATTTGGGGACATAACAAAATGAGATATTTCATAAACTTTCTATATTATTCAACGATTTATATAAATTCCTATAATTAAATATTAATAAAATATTATATTTCACTCCACGAAATAAATGTGTCTGGAAAATGCCTATAAAATTACCAATTGACTCCATATACACCTGAATAGTGGGCGGTCCACCAGAAAATACTCGTGGCTTATAGTTTGGAGTCTTGATTCACTTTATATTTAGTCTAGTAATTTGAAATGCAACTTTTAGATTTTAGAATTTCCACAAATATTTAAGATAGTTTTCCTTGGCTCCTCTCAAGGCTAGGGTATTTCCATATGGATCTAGATCGCTCGTTCCCAACATCTTAGACTAACAGAAGGCATTGACATTGAGCGAATATTTCGAGCGAATGAGATTAGATAAATGGAAGTAATAAAAATATTACTTCCATTTCCAATCTTGAATCAATTGAGGGGCTTTTGTAGCAGGTACCGTAACCGTGTTCAAAATATTATTTATTTCTCAAAATTAATATTTATCGTTTTGTTGTCAACGATTTGAAGTTGATTTTGAAAACAAATAACGGAAACTGCGGTAAATAATTAAATCACAGAATACATCAGGTCCAACAATCATAACGTCCACTTCCTAGTAAATTCGAATTCATCTGTCATTTACTAGACCTCTAAGCTCACTTTTTGTGATTTTTTGATGTACAGAGCCGAAAGGAATGATTGTATTTTATACATCTATATATGTTATAACAGTAATATAGAAAATTTTTAGAGGTATGTTAAACACTTACATTTTGAATTAATTATTGTAAAAATGTTGTCATAGTAAAATGTTGTGAATAGATGATATATAGTGTCAAACATAGTTGTTCTATTTATAGGAATTACACTAATTGATGTTTTGATATATCAACCAGGAAAGGTCCTTTGATATATTTTGAAAATATATTTGTGTTACTCACATTATCATTAACACCACATTAAAATATTAATACAATATTTTTGTCTAAATTTTTAGATATAACATTTAATTAATAATTAATATTATGTTAATTCTACGATAAAAAGTGTTTTCACTTCTTAATATTTGTGTTTATATTTTTTGTGTAACTGTTGTTGTTTAAAAATTCTTATAAACAATAATGTATATTATATTATATTCTTTGATATAACACACTATTTATTGTTTATTCCACTTCTAAACACTAAATACACATGGATGTAAATGAACAAACGTCTACCAAGAAAAGTATTAAAGAAATAAGAGCAGAAACTGTAAAAAAGAAGGAAGAAAAAGAAATATTGCGTTTAGAACATTCAAATATTGCAACACAAGATTATTGGGAATACAAATATAAAGACAAATATTTGTAATAGTAATAATAATTAGAAGAGTAATAGAAAATAATCTCATCTTTATAACAACAACTCAATTAATTTACTCAAGAAAAAATATAAACTGAACAATGTGTATAAACAGAGGAACCGGATCATAAGAATGATCATATCAAGTAAGTTACTATTAACCGAATCTAAATGTAGTAAGCAAAGCTATAATTGCAAAAGGAAAGGGGTACTTAACTAGTAATTACAAACAAAAATATAAGAATATTAGAGCTGGAACAACAAATTCAAGAACAACTAAATGAATTGATATAAGAGAAGATCACTCTAAATAAAACCATTGAAGAGCTAGAAAAGAAGTAAATCACGCCATAAACCTCACCATAAGCTCAAGTAAAGTTTAAAGAACCATTAGAAGAAATTAGTGAAATAAAGGAATAACACACCTATACTGATATGGAAAAGAAGATTAATAGTAGTGTTCAGAAAAAGTCCTGCAAAGTTTATTTGTACTTGCTCTATTTACATTGATCGAGCACCATCATTACGGTTAAGATTTTAAAAAATATATTGAAAATGATATATAAATAGATTGTTCGAGATCAGCGGGTACCGAAGTTCTATGTGGATTAAGTAACAACTATGTATCAAGATACATTGTATATTTGTCATAAATTATTAATTAGTTCACTGTATAACATTCCTTCAAACTTGGGAGCCTAAGCTCACATCCCGTTGAAGTGTTCTTCAGCGTTTGTAGATTTTTATCGAAGAATAACCACAGTTTAAGCAATTTCAAACGTATATTTTAGAATATGCAGCTTGAATAGAAGTTAGCACAATAAACAGGCTGTTTTGTACCTTCAATAACATCTAGAATTAGTGATAAAGCAACAAATTAAGTTAATATAACAACACAATTAACTAAAGAAGAAATTGAGAAGCTCTATAACCTCAGCAAAATATTATTGGAAATAATGTAAAATGAAAATGTCGAAAATATAGACACAAAGTTTGGTTAAGTGTACGATTTCTGGGAATCTGCCTAAAAGGAAGTAACAAAAGAATGGTTCATGAAATAAAACTCTGTATAACTGAAAGTAAATTACATGTTTTGTAATAATGGTAATGTTTAAAGTCGAAGTGCCAAATATACTCATAAATAAATACCAGCTTAAATTGTGGACGGTGTGCCAGTGCTCATTGGCAAAGAAGAAGACAAGAAACAGCGCAAGAAGGAAGAACAAATGCTTAAAAAACAAATGAAAGAACAAATGAAAGAAAATCTAAAAGAAAAGGATCGGTAGCGTGGAAAAGTTGGAGTAAAGTGAAATTAAATATATTTCCGAGTTATTTATATTATTATCTTACATGTATCATATATCACTTAATTCATATTCAAATAAATTTCATTTGTTAAAGTGGAAACATAAACGTCTTTATATTCAAAAATAATGATAATAATTACAAATTATATAAATTTTAGTGTAAATTTTATATTTCATGTCATTAGGAATTTGGTAAAACTGCGAAACCACTTGCTGAATAGGTGGTGAAGAAAGTTATGTTAAAAGTTAATGGACTTGCACACTTGAGTATTGCGACGAAGTACAAATTGATTATGTTTGGATAGACGGTTGTGACCGCAGCAAACTACGCGCCCTTAATTGACGTTGCGGAGAATAATGCATAAACGATCAAGCTATACAATGAAATTGATTAGCTTCTGGCAAACCACATGGAGCAAATAATACAATCAGGTGCAGCTACAGAGGAGGTAATTTCCTTTATGAGCGCATATAAATGTATTGGTGGTCTGTCAATGATACTACCTGGATTAAATTACGCTAGTATGCATGATGATATGATTAGTAAAACGAAAAATCATGCACCTACACACAAAGTAGGTTTTGATTTACAAACAGAGGTTGCGAAGAACTACTTCAAGGAGAAGAAAGGAAAGATGCGCGCGAAAGAGATACAGCAGAATACGATTGATGATACAGTCCCAAAAGTTGGATATGCTATAATGGGTTATGGGATGCTTCCCAATGAATCTATTTAGCATTTAATAGATCTGGCGTTTGGAAAGTATGATGTTGGTATGCCTAAAGTTTGCGAATTGTGTGGATGCAATGCAAAAGCAGGACACGAATAGGCATGTAAGGTCATAAATGAAATACACATTAAGGTGCATGATGTGTTTGCCAATTATTTGGAGAAATAGTTGAGGAAAAAGTACAACGCGATTAAGGTAACAGCAGGAAATGATAACAGAGCATTGAATAATAAGAAACCAGATGTTGAAATCACAGTTGATGGAAAGAAGGTGTACCTCGATATAGGTATCACATTTGATACTAAAAGATATTTTAGAATCAAATAAAATCATTACGCACAAATGAAGGATTAGAATGGCGAACCGCTGAGAGTTATTCCTATAATAATAGGAAAGAACTGTACAATTCACACAAAATCGCGAGAATTTTTAGATGAGCTTGATATTAGGATGGAAAGCGTATACGAGGAGATAGGAAACTTACTTGGAGTGTATAAAGCCAACTGCACAGCAATCATGTATAAGAAAAAGGTGATAAGAAGAGACGAAATCAACGATCATGAAGACGTAATTCCGGGGAATTAGAATAATCGCTTTGCTGCATTAGCAAGTGATGATATTCGTATTCCGAAGAAAAATCCACACGCAGCAATTAATGAATACTTAGCTAACACAGTAAGGTAGACGACGTAACCAAATGTACAAGCGACGATTCAGAAAAAGTCAGAAAAGGTAAAACCGAAATCGAAGAAGCCTAAGAAATAAAAGCCGAAACGAAAGCCTGATATACCTGCCCAGCCGTTGATACCATAAGTGGTATCAGCCCCACATAGTACTGAAAGGAGAGAATAAGTCAATTTTTAAATAAATTAGAACGAAATCCTGCTTTCACTCCCTGTAATACAGGAAGAAGTCCGTATGGAACTTACTATGTAAAACAACAAAACACAAACACAGATTTTATGCAGTTAATATATTGCAGAGATTTCGTTTTCAAGAGTAAATGAGCATGAACAGGAAGAAACTGATTAAAGAGTTATGACATTGTTCCCTGCTCTAAACTTAGAAGCACTACGCGTTGCCGCTGATACGCTAGTCCCAAGATTCATACCAGCCATCCCAAAGATAGTTACAAAGATAACTTCCGAGGTCAACAATGTTAGTTCAAGTGCCGAACTAACTTAGGTTGTCTGAGGAGGCTATTCAGAGTGACAATCCTAGAAGATGAGGTATGATGTTGAGACTAGTTTTGAGGTAACGTTATGTGTAACTGAGTTTGGATTTGTGGATTGTCATGATTAATGAGATGAAGATGGAATGATTGAATTGAGCCTTAGTACTGATGATAAGGTTACAGTTAAGTGAGTCATTTTATTTCATGTCATTACTATTTTAATATATAAATTTATCAATTTAACAGTAATAATCAATAATATATAATTCTACTCATCCCCACTTACTATTTCAAAAGATATGATTTTCAATTAATTCATTTAATAACTGTATAGAGTTCATCTTTGCCTGTATAATAGTATTTAATATATTGTAACTACATTCTATACTTTAATTGGGAGACCCGATTGAACACCTTTCTAGTGTTATAATCAACATCATCATATTTAGAACCAGACGTAGAGCTGCAGTAGTCCTCCGCATTCTATTGGGCAATTAGAAAATATGCCAGTTAAATTCGCATGCCTCTAGCTAGGCCAGGAGAAAAGATATAAAATAATTTTGATTTATGGAGGTGAGGAAAATTGCGCCAGTTTCGGTGGTTTTTAGTGGTGGATATGGGCGTAACAGCTTTAAATGCATGAATACATACTTATAAATACATGGTTAAAATCTTTTAGAAAAAGTTCAAATCACACACATCAAATTTCGTCGTGAGCTTAGAGGTTTGAGATATCTTTCTTAAATTACAAAATAGTTAGGGTACTTGAGAGGAATTAAAACGGTTGTGTTTTCGCCTCACAGCTAAATAAAATATAAATAAATAAAATGTGACTTTTTGAACAGCAACACATTTATTTATGAATGGTGCTGGGCACTAGACGTATACACTTAACTCAACAATATAATAGGAAAATAATCCAAACTATTTCAATTCAAATTTATGAACTGAAGATTTTAGATGTCATTTTGTTAGAATCATGAATTTTCTAAATAATAATATTAACTCTAAATTGTTATTTGAGTTATCCAGTTTGTCCCTAATAATAATCCGTCAATTGATTTGAATTATAACTTAACGTACCGTTTATATAAATACAATTAAAACGTCAGTTTTGACCAGTTTCATCAGTAAAAAACTACCAGTAGGAGATCAAAACCTGCTCACGTGCGCTTTCTGAGTCTTTTAATTTAGTATAGTTATGTTGCCGCTTTCAAGTTACTAAATTGATTTTTTGTTGACAGTTCAGTCTAAAATTAAGGCAAATTTGTACTATTTGTACGAATTTTGATATAGTGAATTTTATAAAATTTATTTATATCAGATTTATAATAGGGCAGAAGAAAAATTATACTTTTTTACTTTACACTTCAAATCGCACCAAGTTGTTATGTGAGATATGCTTTCCAGATGAATACCGCACTTTATTCTTTGTTGGTTACTATTTAATTCGAGTTCATATTTTGTTTTGGAATTCGAGCTCTCCTGATTTTTTTACAAGCATTTTACCAACCCAGTAAAAAATGAGGAGGGTTGGGTTTGGTTGTTCCTGGATCCAAGCAACGGCTACGCCGGGGTCCACGGGTCCTGCCAGACGCCTTCGGCTAGCCCTACCGGGCCTGGCGACCCTCGACGTCCAGGGGCTCGCCGCCCCTCCAAAGATCGATCCCCCAGAGGGGCCCCTCGATCCTTTCCTCCTGCTCGGAGACTAAATATAGAGGTGGTAAATCTAATAAAAAAGGGATGTGAGTAAAAATATGAGTAGATATATAGCTAAATGAGATAGTAAGTAAAAATCCCAAAATCAAATCTGGGATTCAAATGCACCCAAACCTAAATATTTTTTTACTTTTGAGTCATAGCAGAAAATTGGCATGCATGACCCCATATTTAAATTGCAGTAGGAAGTAATTGGCACTTTTCTAACCTAGTAATATCAAAATTATTTCAATAAAATTAATCATTTTTAGTATAAAATTATTTGTCTAATCTTATAATCTTTGTTTTAGGATAGAAAACAGAAAAGTGAGAATTGACAGGAAATAATAAATACAAATAACATGTATATAATTATCTATATTTTATTGAAATATTTAAACCACTTCTTTACCACTTCAGTAATGAAACCAGTAGTGATAATTTCAAATAAATATAAGCGTGAATATTAGCGCAAATTAAATTTATCTATATTTATGCAAACGTGTTTAAACATGCCGTGAAAAATAACGCTTAAAAATTATATCCATATTGTCTAGTAAAACGCGCGCTGTTTTTGCGTGTTTGTGCGTGTTTAGACACGTAAAACCCCGCTAAAATGCACCTTAATTTGGAAATGTTTATTATTGACTATACTTAAACGAGTTAATAGCTCGTTTGTTGAGTTTGGGAGATTCAAGATTTGTGTTCAAGTAGCGTGACTTATAGACATATTGACACTATCTGACATATTTTTATTTTTCATAAAATATTATGAACTTGTGTAACAATCAATTTGGAGTGATATATTAGAAAGTTAATAATATCTAAATTACATTGTAGCTAATAAAACTATAATACATTTTTTGTTCTCGATGTGTTTTAAAATATTTACAAAATGAAATCATATTTTTTCATTGCTTTATCTTTGCACAAAGATTTGTACTAGTTCATCCAACAACTTTATAATCTTCATTAGATTACTACCGTTAGTTTATTATTCGTTTTCATTCAATTCTTAAGACAAAACCTTACAAAACACGTTTTTTACATCTCAAATTTAACATTAGTCTCCAATATCTACTTGGTAATAGTTTTTCAACTTTTTCTTCTTAGCTTTGCACAGTAGTCTGATTATTAACAAAACCAGTATTAGCCAGTATTTCACCTAGCGCTAGTGATCTGTTCCAGCTATAAATTCTTTTTCCGAAATTCTTCAAGTGTTTTAGAGCATATGCTTCTGTAGAATTTAATAGTCTACAACGTGTTCATGTTTAAATATCTACGTAATATAATAATTTACTGTTGATCTTCAACTATGTCATTTACTCTCTTATGATCTCCATTTTTATTTACATTTATTTTTGAATTTGCTTTAAAATTCAATTACATGCTGGAGACTAATAATTGTATGCTGTTTCCTTTACTAAACAGTATAAGAGCTATATTACTTGATCTAATTTTGGGTTAACTCAACTTTGCATTCTTTATAGAATGATAAATTACAGAATTTATTCAGATACGGAATCTTGGAGGAATTCATTAATACATGCAGATTCTAGTGTTATATATCCAACTGTAGTCATATGTATGAGCTATAAAACTATTGTTTGAGTTATGTCATTGAAGCGGTATTATAATTTAACTTTATAATTAATAAATTATATATAATTCTATAGTATTGTTAAAAATATTGTGTTAATAAAATGACTTAGAACAATGCAATTTTATGTACATTTAAATATGACTTTGAAAATCGTTTCATCAATGATTATAAAATGGTCCCTAAAGCTCACCACTGCAACAGAATATATCATCAACGATACTAGCTACAACGAGCTATTAACTCGTTTAAGTATATATACTGCGCATTATTCTGTTTTGCAGCTTCGAACCAGAGCTTGACATGGTGGACCCCCGCCCTTGGGTTATTTACACTACAGTATAGGTTTTTTAAGGTCAAGGGTATTCAAAACGAGTATTCAGTCATTTCGAGTATTCAGATTGTTTAATATATAAAGATATCACTCATTTTTTAATTCATTTATTATAATTAATTTTCATTTGGAGGCATTCACATTATGATCGTTTTCATATTTTTGATCTATATTTTTTATTCCACATTGCGGAGGATTTTGAAACTTTGTTTCACTTCAACTTTGGGTCCAGCTTCAACTTTGGGTTCGACTTCAACTTTGGGTTCGACTTCAACTCTGGGTCCAGCTTCAACTTTGGGTTCGACTTCAACTTTGGATTCAGATGCTACTATTTTGTTTTTATGTTTCATTTTATGAAGTTTTCTTAGGTCAGAATTGTTTTAATTACTATATTAATTTGTATTCGCTTAACATTTGTGTGGAGGTGTGGAAAATAATAGCAAAATTCGAACGCAATACATTAAATTTTAATATTTCTATTATTGTTAAAATGATAATGATAACTATAAATTGTAAATTCAATATCACTAAATATAATTCATCAGACTTTACCAGAGCTTCTTGATACATTAGTTATGCTAAATATTATTATTTTATTGTTATATTGTAAAAATTGTGGCTTATATAAATATGATGTTAAACCAGTGATTTATAATTTATTAAATAATAAGTTTGGATGAATATAGAATTACAACTTAGATGCTTATAGCGAGACTATATTTGTATTTGAAAATCACGTCATTATATCATATACTCTAGTTATAATAATTCAGTGTAATTTTAATAGTGAAGAACCTTACCTGATTGAGAAATGCAAGGTGGAATTGAAGATGAAATATATTATATAATGAAATATGACCCATATTGTGAGAAAATAATAGATTACTCCCAACTATACCATTAGTGAATTTTGAGCCACATCAAAAAATTGACTTTTTCAAAATGGTCAGAAAATGAGTTGATTTTTTCAACGAGTAATGAAAGTGAAAGTAATTTGCATATATGGTCCTCTTAATTTATATGTGAATAATATATTTATTATATCTATTTCACTATGAAAACCGAGACGGGCCCCTCACCCTAGGGGGCCCTATGTTGACATGGTGGGTAAATTCTTTTATATATTTATTTTGATCTAAAACAATTATTTATTGAATATATTATATTCTACCTGACTCACTTTTTCTTGGGGAAGTATTTATCGTTTCTCTTTTTGAGGTCGTCCCACTCCGCGATCCAGAGGTACCTGTCTTTGAACATTTCCATCAGGTCAATTACGCCCTGTCGTATGCTATCTGCCTCTACGCAGTAGCAGTAGTTATCCAGGCTGAAGCTTGCGTCGAGCTGCATGTTCGTTTTGTAGCTGTCGATGCCGTCGAATGTGAACGTTCTGGCTTCGTCCGAGGGCTTCGCTATGCGCACGAGGAACCCGTTCCCCTTCATCTGCATCACCGTTTTCAGATTCTCCTCGTGAACCTTCTTGAACGCGGTGTTGTAACCGAGCTCGAGCAGAACGAACTTCTAACTTGGGAGGGTTTTGGCCACTGGCTGAGATTTATTGGTTTAATAATTGTTGTGCTGGGCAGAAACTAGGGTTACCTGGGCTGGCTGGAGTGGAAGCTGGAGCGTTTTGGACGTTTGCGTTATGAATTGCTTGTAATTAGCCGGAATTTTACAGGGCTGGATGTTGAAACGCAGAGGGGCCTGGCAGAAGGTGCACACGGGCTGCGTTTCAGTCACAGGCTGCGCATTGAGCTGGAGCGTTTTTATTATTAGCTTCTCAGGAGCGGGACCGGCCGGATAAAGCGCTGGATCGAGAGGAGCCTTCTTGGGTTTTTTAGGCTTCTTCTCTGCATCACCCTCCTTGGGCTTCTCCTTCTTGGCCTCCTTCGGCTTCTCAACTACTACCGGCTTGGGTTTAGGTTTGGTAAGTGCAATGGTTTCACGGTCAATAATGCCTTGAAGAGGACTCTTGAACCCGTAACTCGGATCAACAATATCCTGACCCACACGAGTAGCGACAGATTCCACAAATCCGCGCGGATTCACTGGGAATCTATACTCAGAATTTAAATCCTGCAAATCAGTGCAACAACCACGACCACACAAAAATTTACGAATACTACCTTGTAATTCAGCGACTTCAATAGGCTTCAATAATAGCTTAGCCTAAGAATCAGTTAAAGTTGTGAAAACAAAAGACGATAACCCTGCTTTAGGCTACTTTGTGTTTTGATCTTCCTACACCCAAGCTTTATAGACCGCCTCATTATTAGCTTAAACGTGTTCAATAAATTAAATTAGCAATTAATAAGTTTCTGCGGGTTTATTGTCCATAACTGAATTAAATACATTTCCCCAAAATCCATAAAATGCTGGTCTATTCAAAGTTAAAACTGGTTGCTTAGTTGCATCAGTTATTCCCAATTCTGGAGTATACTGAGCCGTTGAAGTATATTATTGTATGGTATATCCCAGTGTATTATAAGGTGGGGATGACAATAACTATGTTGGTGATATCATACCACATTCAGATGCAAGTTATTCATCTATATAAATGGAAATAAAATGTGCATCGTTTATTGCTGAGGCGCCAAACTTTTAAAAGTATTCACGGCGCATTGCCGGATCTTATGGTGCATCCGCCTTTTTCTGCATTCGGGAGTGGAAATTATTTATAATATCTTTAAATTGAATACACAGCTTGATAAATTTAAGCATTAAGCTGTTATAAGAATATTAAACTATTTTGTTAATTACAAATCTAAATGAATTCATTTTTGCTTTTTGTTCACCACGTACATGACCACGTTCCTCTTGAAGTACTTCTCAGTGCCTACAATCTTAGTAAACTGGTCCGCTATCGCAGCTGGCTTAGATTCCGGCATCTGCTCCATCAACTTGCACAGCAACGCCTTGTCCGGCTCTGTGATGCTCTCCAGGTACATGCACCTCTGGAACGATTTCTGATAGTACTCCCTCAATTACCGTTCGTTCTTCTATGTGATTAGCTTGCTCATTTTAACCCAGAAATCCATCTATCCGTTCGTATTGAAGTACTCGTTAACACATTGGCATAAATGAGTGTTATCGTCAAAATTTATAGTGCACTCGGAGAAGTAACTGGACAAAACCGTCTTCAGTGCTTGTGTGAACCGTTACTTGAACTGAACATGACTTGGAGACTGTGTTCTGTGTTACTAAGTTTATAAGTTATATTTTTGCGCAATATTTGCAATAAAACGGTTTTAAAGTTGCTTGTGCTCTATATTCAACTCGAACGATAATTAAACGAACAAGCGCGTGCACAGCTGGTCCGGAAGAGCCTGAACCAGCGTAACAATTTATCGTTCCAAATCACTTGAATGCTCTAGTTTTAGTTAACTCGCAATACACTGAATGATTTGCTGATCATTCATTTGAAGTGAATATATTAAATTTATGAAAAACTTGCACCGAAATAATAGGCACACTATATTTTCAATTTACTATAATCGTACCATGTTTGTTTTAAGACAGAAGATATCTTCTAGCAATATTTATTTTTTGATTCGTTTATTTGATTGAGTTCTTGATATTGTTATTTTTATTGTCATTAATATACTGTCTCAACTTTTGTAAATAATTGTTATTTGTATACTAATAAAACGACTTACGTCTCTTAATCTTATCTATACGTTCAATTAAAACATTTCAACTCATATTTTTCAGTATATAAGTTCAGTATATGAAAGTAATTACATCTAAACTCAACTAAATCTAAAATATGTGTAAAATCAAATAATTGAATTATTTGTATGTATTAATTAACTTTTAAAAAGTTGAGTAATTTCATCTCAATGAACATTTAGTACTTGGTAGATGTTATCGCATTGAAGTTCAACATGCAGCCGTGTGATGATCTCGAACGCCGTGTAGCTTTGTAAGTAATTATGCTTCCAGAGCAGCACCTAATGTAATTATTCGTCCAGCTCTCGTACGACTTGAACATAGACAGCCTTGTTTTGAAGAATTTCTTCATGGCGAACATATTACCTCAGATATCTCTTAATACTTCTATTTCCTTTTGTTAATAAGTTAAGTTTAAGGCCACTGGCTCCAGGTAGAAGACCTAATCTCATCTGGAGCTTCCAGCTGAAATTCGAGTCGGCGCTCAAATAGGTTCTCTCGGTTTTCAACCCGAACATAAAACTTGAAACAGTAAACAACGCCTATCTCTGCAAACTTACGAACGAATTTCTGGTAACAGGCCGATAAATTGAGTTCTGGAAGAAAATTCAAGCGTTAATTCCAGAAAAAAGTGAAAAGTAACTGAGGGAATACTACTAGAAGTCGTTTATGAGGCAAATGTACGCAGAGTGCATCTCAGGCTAGGACAAAATGCTGTTGTGTGAGCTGATCAATAAAATGGCAACGGCTAAACCAGCGTAAATCGTAGAGAAATATATTCAGCTCACAGGATGCACAAAGTACTTCAAACGCAACCTGGTTATGTATGTGATCAACAGAAAAACAAAGTGATTATTGCTTATATTTTGATTATGAATGGTTATTTATAAATAGGAAAACGATGAACATACATAAATTCTTTATCATTGATTCATCTTAAATGCTTATTCAGTCATTCTGCCGGGACAGTCCTGTAATACAGGATAATACAGGATTTTATTTTTATTTTTGGTATTATATCTAAATATTATTAATTTAATTAATTATTTTAATTACAAATCACTCATGATTACATTATTCTCCTATATGTTTACTACAGGATAAATATTAACAATTGGTTATAATATGTAGCTAACATAATTGAATATAATTTTCACATCAAAATATATGTTCTAAAAATGTTCAAAATATTACATTAACAAACGAATAAATTTATGTAAATAATAGGTAAAAAATTGGTCATTGAAGATATCAGATAATGCAAGACTTAATAACATTTCTTTCATTCAATAATTTGATATCAATCAATTAATATTAATGTCATGTAAAATATCATAGCTTCCTTCTTTATAGTAAATTACGAACTTTACTATTATCGATTGTAACATCCATGATACCAGTTCGTTACAATATATGAAATAATTAGAGTAATTGAACATTAGCTACAACAATATAGTATATATAAATGAGCTTTCTTATTTAGTAAATCTTAAAACACTAACAATTCAATATAATAAAATTGAAAATATTTCAAATATAAAGTACTTGATTAATTTGCATACATTAAACATTTCAGGAAATAATATTTAAAATATTGATAGTTTAAAAACCTTATCTAATCTATAAAGATTGAATGCCAATAATAACAGAATTAATGATATTTCTTCAGTTTCGAACCTATCTTAATTGTAATACTTAAATTTAAGTCAAAATTGTATCATGTGCATTAATTCACTCAAAAATCACGGAAAATTAGTAAACTTGGACATATCATGTAATTATATATAAAATTTCAACCCAATCCTTAGTCATACAAATATTGATAAATATAGATTATCGTGGTAAGTTGTTCCATCGTTAGAACTGATTAAATTAAATGTCAAAACTTAGTAAATATACAAAACGTTAAAAGTAACTACTAAAATTGAAAGAAATATTGGTGTGATACATAATAGCTAACAAACTTTTTATTAACACATAAATAATGTTACAAAGAAGTCGATATATAAATAGAATCATATGCTATATCGAATTGAAAATCTATTTTCGGAACTGTGTGAATATGGAACTGAATAGTGAACAATTTATACATTATAAATATATATATTTATAAATATATTTCTTGTCTTACTTTTTGTATTAATAACTAAATAAATGAATTCACTTTTACTTTCTGTTAACCACATACATAATAATGTTTCTTTTGAAGTATTTTTCAGCACCAACTGCCTCAAAGAACCTGTCAGCTATCACTGATGGCTTCTGTCCCTCCATTTGGTCAATTAATTTACACAATAACTGCTTGTCTTGACCAGAAATGCACTCCTGGTACATGAGTCTGAGGAAGGACTTCTGGTAATAGTCTCTTAATTGTTGACCGTTCTTCTCAGTAATCGTTTTTCCAACCTTCTTCCAAAACTCAACCTGACCGTTTTACATTAAGTGCTGGTTCACAGCTTTGCAAAGCTGGGCGTTGTCTTAGAATATTGTTACTTTTCCTTGAGCAAAAGCAAGTGCATCCACTAACGCAGCGGCGAATCTGTTTTGGAACTCAAGAGAGGTTACTGACTGAGTTCTTGAGGTGTTCTGCTTAAATCTGGGCTCTTTCACATCAAGCTTCAGAGATAAATCAATATAATTTGATGAAGTCACTAGATGCTTCATAACAATCTGGTCAAAGAAAATTTTGGTGAGCTCGGCTGGAGATGCGTTAAGCTCAAGCGCCAGCTACACGAAGAGTTGTTGAAAGAGCTAGTCTGGAAGCATCATCACTTGGAGCGCGACTCTATATTCTAAAAATGCACCTCTTGGGACGTAGAACTATTTTGCGATGGTATCAACTAATTGGCTATTTTATGTGCTGTTCATATGAAGTGAAAATATAAGACTGTACTCACACTATAAATACATATTTCAACCACAACTGTAAAACAGAAATTATTGTATCGAGTTAAATTTACAATTATCTTAACTAATATTCAATTAATAAAATGGCTAAACTGGTCATAGACGATCTAAATGAACAAAAGAGCTATGTTTGGTATTTGTGATTTATGGGACATTTTTATTATATTTGATTGAAATTATACAAAGATGTATAATGTTCTATTTGTAAGCTAATAGTAATAACTAACATATTTTAATTACAATTTTGTATTTATATACTGAGTTTGATTGAAAATTATGACATGAAAATTATAACATTTTTACATTGATTTCGTGTGATATTATCATAACAATATCCAAGTATATATTTTGCATATGTATATATAGCACATATGCAAGTTGGATACAGTGCTGTATTTTCACAACCGAGAATATGTTAACAAAATCTATTTTTAACTTATACTATATTCAATTTGATTTGAATACACTACTAGTATATGAAAACTTCAACATTTACAGATACAAAGTCAACGCGTATTCTAATAATTAATGCATTATTACAAAACTATTATTACATTAATATTTCGGCGTCAATCTTTAAAACTATCATATATGAATATAATACTGCGATTTTCTCACTTTTGCTTTCTGTTCACCACGTACATGACCACGTTCCTCTTGAAGTACTTCTCCGTGCCTACAATCTTAGTAAACTGGTCCGCTATCGCAGCTGGCTTAGATTCCGGCATCTGGTCTATCAACTTGCACAGCAGCGCCTTGTCCGGCTCCGTGATACTCTCCAGGTACATGCACCTCTGGAACGATTTCTGGTAGTACTCCCTCAATTATCGTTCGTTCTTTTAAGTGATTAGTTTGCTCATTTTAACCCAGAAATCTGCTTGTCCCTTAGTGCTGAAGTAGTCATTCACGCACTAACACAAATGAGCGTTGCTGGTGAATTGAACGTTAATGTTTAAAATATTTTGTAGAACCGTTTTCAGGGCCTCCGAGAACTGGTTATTGAAGAGGACTTGTTGCTCGGGCTGCGTTCTGTGCTGAGTGAACTTGAATTTATGGGTCGGTGTGTTGTTTCTTGGCGCGATGTTTGTTTTGAAGTAGTTATAGAGTGAGTTAAAGTCTGCGTTAAGCTCGTAAGATAGCTGAGCGAATAATTGAGTAAGCTAATTATTAGGGAGGGCGAGCACCTGCACAACTATCTAGTTTTCAAGATCAGATGAATAATCCAGGTTGAGGAGGCTAGCGATGCCTTTGATGATTTAACGAAAATCAACACAGGTCATTTGAAGTGAGTATTCGAAAAAATGATTAACAAACGTGATGATAAATTTAAAGGAGTTTTTGATTTCATAATTCAATCAATCTTTCATAACATAAATCTGCACAACAATACTATTCATTATTATTCAGTTCAAATCAATTTGTGTATATATAATTAAGAATAATTCAAATTTTAATAAATATACATAATTAAACTCAGACACAAGTTATTAGCAAAATATATTATTATGATTTTTACACATTTTGAAGACTCAATATCAAAACTAGTTAAATTTAGAGGATAAGTCGCAGAAGAGGAAGAAGTATACGAAGATGAAGAATACGAAGGCTACTTCTGACATGAGTACATTTTAAATATAATATATTATAATATTCGTTCACACATCAACTTCCTCTTCAGCCGCAGTTACAAATCTTTTTACCTTTATTTAAGTCTTCAACATGTGAGATGTAATGTATGGATAAAGCAGGAATTTTATCAATATGTACACTATTGTAACAGCTAGATTGACAGCTAAAATTATAGAAACGATAATTATTTCTTTGGTTTGCGTTGGAGCATAATCGTAGTTTTCAACATATTTTGTTAATGAAATAGCATCTTACAGAACTAAGTCTCTGAAAAATTGAACTCTAATTTCAGGTTATTTGTCCAGAACAACGGAATCTATTTCGAAATGCATGTCATTGGTTTAATAGTCTATATTTAGTGTAGCCAACTGCTGCTTAGAAATAGCGTTAGTTATTACCACAGATATTGCGTCATTTTTACTAATAGTGCATGTTTTAGATGCAGCATTAGAACTGATGTTAATCGATAGTTGTCTATTTTATTTATTGTAGTCTAAAACTCCCCCAGAAAAGCATGAATCAAAAATATTATCGATGTTTATAGTATAATTTTGTAATACTTCTTAGTCCTTTTAAAAGTAGAATACTAAATACGCCTTTAATTCTTTAATCGGAGTAGCTCTTAATTTGGGCATCAAGGTTGCACATCCTTAATTTGGAAATCTAACTTCGCAAGTTGTCTGTGTAACATCTAAACTTAATAAATTTTAACCGCTAACTACGCCTGGACTCATCAACCGATATCTAAACGTATCAGTTCCAGCCACGCTGTAAGTAGTAAATATGTATTCGATTATATAGCCAGTGACTCCCAAATTATTGAGAAGCTAGTTAGCAGGTTATAGTTGGGGGCTTCCAGCTTTGGTCACATAGAATCCGTTATTAACTATTTTCATGTCAAATTTACTGTACGCGTATGGTATTCCCATCAACTTATAGTAATTTAAGGTTGTTTGGGCTGTCTTTTTAATCTTCATTGTAAACGCTGTGTCCAGCAAAAAAGTTAATCCGATTTGAATGATCTTTAAGTTTTTAGTCATCACACCATTGCTCAAAGATTATAAAAAGAATTCAGATATTTTAGGGTTGCTCAATCTGATTCTAAGTGGCGTATCAGTTTTACTAAACTACAAAGTTGGAATAAACACTCCAGCCTCAATTGAAATTTGAAGTTGCTCAAAGACTCCATTAGTATCGTCACTGTAGTCTAAATACGCTTTTGCGCTACTTATTGATAAAAGATTATCGACCCCAGCGGTATTGCTTGAAATTATGTTAAAACAGTTATATGTTGGGTATAAAACTGCGACCACCGAACCTTGATAAAGTTCCACATAAGAATCGTCATCATGAAAACACTAATCAGCAAGTCCTCTAGAAACGCGTATGGAGCCAACTGGAATGTATGTCACTGAAGTTTTTGTTTCTATTATAATTGTTGCAGATTGAGTTGATTTAATATTTGAACAATCAATTGTATTACAGTCCACGTTTATAGTCTATGTAGCAGATTCGTAAAGGAAATCTAGCACATATGCATTAGGTTCATATGTGCCTAAGCTATCAATTTATAAGCTAACGAATACACCGTGGGGAATATTACATTATTTTGAAAACATTGAATTCAACGTTACAGTGATCATATTTGCATCTAATAAAACATTTAAATCTGCATTTGTTGTAAAGCAATTATACATCAATGCTTTTTCTGTTCTAAGCAGTTCTTAAAGTACCAAGGTCATATATAGCATCATTAAAGAAGTGAAATTAAATCAAAGTTATCTATCTACTACAATATGCAGTAAAGAGTGTTAAGATATGTTATGTATTGATCATATTTTGTAGTATACACATTAAATTAAATTAAAAGTTATAATTATAACGTTTGTTGTCTACACAATGAATTATAAAAAATAAATAAAACATGAACACACACAGAATACTACTATTGAGATGATAACTAAATGATACTTTATGAGTACATTATTGTAATAAACTATTAACTAGAAAATAATTAAAAGACAGTAATATAGTTGATTTAGTTAACTAAATTTATTTGAAAGTTTGAAAGCAATTAGTATAATTATTAATTAATATTAATAATATATTATTAAATTAATGTTAATTTTAATGTATATTTTAATTATAATAATCAATTATAAATCTCATTACTAATAAGTCGCATTGTGATCAAAATTAAGTATAGATGCTGTCAAATCATACGCTAAATAGAAACCAAAGCCAATCTTAACAAAATACTAGAAGAAGAAGCAAATAATAGAATCAGAAATATTTTTATAAGATTTTAAAAGTGGAAATACAGGTGCGAGAGCCTATGTTTCTTTCAAAAGTCTCAATGAAGTCTGTTCGAGGAAGTGAGATATATATTAATATGAATCAATCTCTCGTGGAAGCCGAAAAAAATAACGAGTTTAGTTTCAATTGATTGATATATTTGCATTTTAAGTATATTTTTGTTTTCTGTAATATCAATATATTGTATGTATATCGTATTTTTATTATTTGTTAAATAACATGACCTTTACATATATTTCAAGCTGCTTCATCTTATTTTAGCTTTAAACTTTTTCTCGATTAATGACGCGTGAATTCCAACATTTCTCCTTTATTTAACTTTTTGCCACCAATTATTCACATTTCCACTCCCCAGATGCTAACTCTTTTCGCATTCACCTTATCCCGTAAGAAGGGCTTCAAGAAGTGGGATCCGGACACGGACATGAGCATGAACCAGGAGCTGTCAACGTTCACGCGCAAGATCGGAACGTGCCAGCACGACGATATTTACCCAGCTGGGCCAAAGGGCGTTTCAATCGTTCTTGTGAACTACAACGACGTATTTTCATTTAATGAAAACGGATTTTAACGCTATACCGTCAAGGACGTTGAATTCGACGACAAGAACACGAACAAATCCGAAGGAGAACCAAAGTACTACGAATTCGAGCCAGGAAACAAATGGGAGTCGTACAAGCACGAAATATTCACCTACAGAAGCGAAATCGTACCAAACCCAATCAGCATTGAAGACTTCGAACAAATGTTCAGAACCATTGTTTACGGAATCAAGTGGGAAACATGGAGCGACCAAGTACAAATCGTAAGAGATGCCATCGAACGAGAAACAGGCGGAAACAGAATCCCACAACTCAACGGACTCAGAAAAATACTATACGAATGGGTTGACGGTATGAATGGAAAATTCGAACTCGATATGCACGAATACGGAGACGAAGACGACGAAGATGATGACGAAGACGATGATGCGTGAACAATTATTTCAAAATTTAATAAACTTACTTGTTGACACTATCTTTATTCTCTTTAACTTCTATATATGCTATAATTCAAATACATTTATAATTTTCAATAATTTTACCAGAAATTTCACACCAAATGAAGAACCTTGACTTGTTTGACAAAATAGCCAGCTAAACGAAGAAGTTAGATACAAATAAATCATAATAAAATGATAGTAGTATTAAAACATTCAAACAATTGCAATAGGCAGTTACCCCTTCAAATATTTCGCTACAATTCAAAGAAATAGTATAATTCTTGAATTCAGACGAATTTTTCTATCATTATGAAGACCATATTGCCATTCTTGTAGCAAGTTACAACATTTTATTCCAAACAAACTCTTTTAGATCACTATTTGTTGCAAGCATGTTATATGTCGCAATATCAGATAAATGCAAATTATCAGAAGACTTTGCCAGTTAAATATTTTAGACATAACATTATTCTAATTTAGAGCACTAAAATTTATGTATCAATCCGTTTATGAAGTATTTTTCACAGCACAACTTGAACTTTCCTGTTCATGTTAATTTTTACTGCTTAATTATTTTGAAATTAATTGGAGAACAAAATTTTTCACACTTTATGGATTATCTGATCAAAAATTTTGATACAAATGCGTTTATCACATTATTATCAAAACAACCTGAAAAATTTGAGTAAATATTAAAATAACTGTCTAATAGGCCAATTTTTGTTTAATATTTAGTTAAAAAGTCAAATAAAACTCTTACATTCCATCTTATTCAATTTTTATCGTCTGAAAATGTAGACACAATAATTCAATCAGTGAATTATAGTGACCCCGATGAAGCCAGTCTTTTACTAGCAACTGCATTATCAGGCGAAAATATATAATATATTGATGTTAAAAAGCTATAAAATATGTAAAACGAAAGTGAAACCTTACAAATGATATCATCTACCATCGCATCTATACTAGATAAAAAGGGAATTATTTCGTTGAAGCAATTTTTTAATGCTTTTGATAAGTAATATTTTGTTAAATCTAATGAATAAATCGTAAATGTGAGTGTTGAAATATTGTAAGTTAGGAAAGTACTTATCGACATAACCAGCTTGATCTAAGCTGATTAAGTGATGTAACTGTTCGGGAAAAGACAGAAAGAATCACTCGTGGCTTGCTATAAATGGATTAGGTAGTAGATTGATATATGAATCTTTATTTTTAGTTATAACACACCAATGTACTCTTTTTGTTATGAGGTACACATACTTCTATTAATATGTATTCTCATCACTACAATAGTACAATTAAACAAATCAATTATTTATTAAATTATTCAGCTAATTGAAATCAATTTATTACATAACACTGCAAATGCAAATGGTAATGTAATTCCACTCCATTATATGAGTAATTAGCAGTATAATTTGGTGCGTTTGATTCAGAACGCGATTCGGACAAACGAGTTAACGAAGGACGTGTTTTTGCCGGTGTACGAGGTGTTGATGCTGCCCGACACGATTTACAACGCTTTTTTCACGGAGCTCGCAGCTTCCATGAGTATGGACAAAAACGTGGTGATTGATACGTTCAAGCGGATTTTGAACAACTTCATCGCCTCTAACCAGTCCTTCATAACCGAGGTAAGTCAACACTAGAGCTCAAAGAAATTGACTGAGCGATAAATATCCCACAATCAGTTCGTGCTCGTCTTCAGGCACTGCTTGATGGCCGTGTATTACAGGCATAACGACCGCTCGTTTAAAATCAACTCGGATTAATAACTTTGTGAAACAATAAACACATTTATGAAATCATTCGGGCACGTTTAGTTTTGGAAAGCTATTTAAGAGCTAATTCCGGACAAAACAGTGAAATAGCTCAGAGATTTCTACGCGAAATCGTTCCAAAAGGTCCTTTTTGAGACTTAAATGGAGGAGCAGGACAAATTAATGCTGAGGAAAATGGCAGATATGGAGGGAAGCCCAGCTGATATCGCTGATAGATTTTTATAAATGACCGGTAAAAACTACTTTCAGAGGAACATCATCATGTACGTGATAAATCTCAGGCGGAGGCAGCAGAAGTGAGATTTAGGGATTTATGGGTTGAATTAATGATAAATATAAATAAAGGGTATTAATGATTTAAATATAAGAAATATTTTGATAACAGAATTATAGATAAGGCACTGTATTTTTAACGATATATTTTTTATGTGAGCTTTGTAAAGCTTAATTTACTATCAGTCCATATCGAAAATTTACTATTTATTGATATAATGATTTAAAAGTTTTTGTTCTGTTTCTTATATCTTTAGCAACTATTGATTATTTTAGTTTTTAACGAATATTAGTAAAATATAGATTACTTGCGGTTGAGTGTTGGCGATAAAATTCAAAAAATCACTGTAAAGCGTCTTTAAAAAGTTAGTACAACTCTTCTTAATCTCCAATTCGACACAAAAGAGTATTTGCATTGGACTCCAAACTATCGAGTTATTATCTTAGTTACAGTCGAAATTCTAACGATTAATTTACCTATTATAAAGCTTCATTCATTAGGTTCTCATTTAATCTGGGAAACCGTCTAGTTTCTATGCTATGTTTACCTCTATTTGACTAGTATTTTATTTGTATTAGTAGGTAGTATTTTAAATAGAATATCAAAATATTATAAATAAATATTGTAAAATTTGATATTTTGATAAACAAATATTTAAACAGTTTCATAAAAGCTATAATTAGCATTATATTAATAATTCCGCTCCAAACATGATTTAAACATTATATGTTTACTCGGTCTAACTAAATTCCTAGTCTTTTGTGGATTGTTTTTCAACGCAGAGCTATATTCACGGCGATACGCTGGCAAATACACTGACTTTGAAGCTGATTCCGTTCGAGAGCCTGGATTTGATAAAAGATCAGAACATGTGCTTGAACTACTTAGTGGGCAAGATAATCCAGGTATTTCTCCACTATGACGACCTAACTTTCCCCACCACAGCCCAGCCTGCGTTTTTCCAGTACGTTTACAATGTTGAGTAAGACGTTGTATTCCAGCTCACTCAGAGCGAATACACCCACATAATAAACAAACAGGACGCTATGTACGAGCTCTGGTACGACATAAACCTGGTCATGATGAACAACTCGGTTGACCGAATTGAGCACACAGTTCACAACGGAACGGGCTGCTTCAACTATATCAAGTTCGCGTACACACCTAACGGAGACGCCCAAATTATCTCAACGCCTAATGACTGCTACGTTGACTTCTCAAGCCTCCAAGTTTATTTGGAGTACAACCTAAACAGCATTAATTACTAAATACCTATTCAGCCATGCACAAGTAACTGCGATCCTGATTAATACCAAGTGAGCTCAACGAATTTTAGCCAGATCCTATCCTATAACATCCAATACTCATAACAACTTCAAACGTTCTACAACGCTTTTTATGATTACAGGCTGATAATGATGACGCTCGTTCTTTAATTCAACCAGAACGGAATAAATACTTACGTTAGATAAGATATACAGGATAAATGGGCCAACGACGTCTGGAGCTGCATGCCGAATGACCAGGCGAACGCTACCTACTGGGGCCTGTACCTGTACACGCTGCTGAACTCAGACGGCTTATTCATCCAGATCAGAGACACCTTGCAGAATATCTTCAAGTGCGACACATCCGCCACGCACCACGTGGTGTTGGACCACTATATGATGGAGGGCAACGTAGTGAACCACCAGAAACAGACAATTGACATGTACACCTTCTCGCAGGCGGTCGGAATCCAGTTTGAGTCGAACACGGAGTATCTGGACTTCAGGACCAACGTCTTCGTGAACACCTCAACGATGTCGCTCATCGTGCTCTCCTTCTGCGCGGAAGATGGAACTATTCTGTACGAGATATCTTAATACGGAGTTGTATATCTAGGATGTCTCGCGAAGGAGATCTTACACGTGTACGAATCATCCTTCTGCGTAGACCTCTTCGTTGAAGATATTCACGGCTGCAAATAATAATTATAACATAGTAACGAGCGAAATCACGCATCACTTTTTTATATCTAGCACACAAATTTTCACTTCTTAGGCTTCTTCAATTTCAATGACGCGATGAATTACTCAAACCACAAACTGCAAATCTAATTTGATTGCGATCACTTTGATCCAACTCTTGATTCCGAGGGAGGTACATGTGAGAAAAATCTTTAAATATTGAAGGAAAAGTTCAAATCGAACGCCAAAATTGGGTTCTTTTATGATAATAATTTTGATATTGTGCAGAGTTCCGCGTTCGTTTTGGAGTTCAAGCTAAATTTGGTACCGTTTATTGTTGTTAGTTGCATTACTTTGCTAATTATGGGTGTTGGGTTTATTATATACTATTCGAGCCAAAGGTAGAGTGTTTGATGTGAATTTCTTAACAAAAAGTTTATTAATCAATAAAATAGATAATATATCATAGAATTGTACTATTTTGCAAAATAACTCACTGATCTTAACCGTAAGTTACAGTATGTAACCTTATTATCAGTACTAAGGCTTAATTTAATCATTCCATCTTCATCTCATAAATCATGAAAATCCACAAATCCAAACTTAGTTACACATAACGTTACCTCAAACTAATCTCAACATCATTGTCACTCTGAATAGCCTCTTCAGGCAACCTAAGTTAGTTCGACACTTGAACTTACATCGCAAGCTTCAAACGTTATCTTTTTAACTTAAGGAATGGTTGGTAGGAATCTTGGGAACCTTATAAACATTAACTAGCATATCAGCGGTAACACGTAGTTCTTCTAAGTTTAGAGAGGAACAAGTTGAAATATAAACGTGCATATGTATAATGTGTAAAATATATAAACTTGCTGAATATAAACTGTCTAAATATGTCTAAATTGTTAGAAAATTATAGTGATACAAATTGAATTGACCACATTAGTTAATAATATCCTTTAATGTTTATTTAGTTATTTAAACAGTTACACTACTGTTTATATCTCTATTAATATATTGTACGTATTTCATATTAAACATTTAAATTCTGTCTATTATCCACTTCATATAAACAAGGATGTAATGCATAGTTAAATTCAATAAACTATTCAGACAATAAACTCTTTAAGCTACATATTCTCGTATAAATAATCTAATTATTGTTACACTTCCAGACGAGCACTTTTATTTAGATATTAATAAATGCTAAGAAGAAAATAACGGAAATATTACAACAATAACTAATAAAAAGTAACATATGACGCTTATCATTACTAACAGTTATACCGATTACGTGAAACCTCAAAAAGTGTATAAAAAAGATAATAGTAATGTATACAACTTATTCTAATAACCAACAAGTTTGGTTATTTATCCATAATATTCTCCATAGGGTTCAAGTAATGAATCTTTAAACGAAGACGAACTATGACTAGTGACTTTATATTTTAAATTATTTTTAAATAATACTAAATAACCGTAAGCCATAAGCCATATATTAAGTGTTAATATTAGTCATAAATGTATTGGTGTTAATTAAATCAAAATATTACTTAAATATATTTAATATATTCCACTTCGATATAAGAATAATGACAATACAATGCACTGTTGAAATCAATAAAATATTTTGTAAAAAATATATATAAGCATTCTTAACACGTATTAATAATTGTTTAATTATAGTCACTCTTCCAACTGAATAATTATATATTAATTTAACTTTGTGTTAGTAAGATAGCAAGGGAACGATTACCAGAATCGTTTGTAAAGAAAGAAACTTAACATTAACTTTTAAAAATGAAGTAAATGAACCTCAAAAAGTAATTCAAATTATAAAAAAGGAAATTGATCATTCATTATCATTATTTGAAAAACCAACAAGTGTTGTCATGAATTAAACACAATCCACCTAAAGCATATAACATAATGAATAAAATGATGAATTATGACAAATTAGATTGAGTGTATTCGAATCTTTTAACATATTTTTTACTTTTATAGCTGAAACGTATTTAAATGTATTTACTTCCTATCTAAAAATTATATGATAAATTATATCATTGTAAATAATGTAAATTAAAGTTAAAGAATAATAATGAAGTTGACATCACATGTCTTCACCTTCACCTTCGCCTTGGGCGACGGTGTCAGCACCGATTTCTTCGTAGTCCTTTTCGAGGGCGGCGAGATCTTCACGGGCTTCGGCGAATTCACCTTCTTCCATACCTTCGGAAACATACCAGTGGACGAAAGCACGCTTGGCGAACATCAAGTCGAAGTTCTTGTCGGTACGGCTCCAGACTTCAGCGATGGCGGTGGAGTTGGAGATCATGAGGCAGGCACGTTGGACCTTGGCGAGATCACCTCCTGGGATGACAGTTGGTGGTTGATAGTTGATACCGACCTTGAAACCAGTTGGGCACCAGTCGACGAACTGGATGGTACGCTTGGTCTTGATGACGGCGATGGCGGCGTTGACGTCCTTTGGAACGACGTCACCACGATACATCATGCAGCAAGCCATGTACTTACCGTGGCGTGGGTCGCACTTGACCATCATGTTGGCTGGTTCGAAGACGGCGTTGGTGATTTCGGCAACGGTGAGCTTTTCGTGGTAAGCCTTGTCAGAGGAGACGAGTGGAGCATAGGAGCAGAATGGGAAGTGGACACGTGGATATGGGACGAGGTTGGTTTGGAACTCGGTGAGATCGACGTTGAGGGCACCATCGAAACGGAGGGAAGCAGTCATGGCGGAGACCATCTGGGCAATGATTCTGTTAAGATTTGTGTAGGTGCATCTTTCGATGTCGAGGTTTCTGTGGCAGATGTCATACATGGCTTCGTTGTCGACCATGAAGGCGCAGTCGGAGTGTTCAAGCATGCAGTGAGCAGCGTGGACGGTGTTGTAGGCTTCGACGACGGAGACGGCGATGTGGACAGATGGGTAGACGACGAACTCGAGCTTGGTCTTTCTGCCGTAGTCGACGGAGAGACGTTCGAGGAGGAGGGAACCAAGACCGGAACCAGTACCACCACCGAAGGCGTGATGCATCATGAAGCCTTGGAGGCCTGAGCAGTCGTCAGCGAGCTTTCTGATACGGTCGAGGACGAGGTCAACGACTTCCTTACCGATGGTGTTGTGACCACGGGAGTAGTTGTTGGCAGCGTCTTCCTTACCAGAAATGAGTTGTTCTGGGTGGTAGATTTGGCGGTAGGCGCCAGCACGAACCTCGTCGACGACGGTTGGCTCGAGATCGATAAAGACGGCACGTGGGACGTGTTTACCGGCACCAGTCTCGGAGAAGAAGGTGTTGAAGGAGTCTTCAGAGACACCGACGGATTTGTCAGATGGCATTTGACCGTCGTGGTGGATACCATGTTCAAGGCAGAATAACTCCCAGCATGCATTACCGATTTGGACACCGGCTTGACCGACGTGGATGTTGATAACTTCTCTCATCTAAATTGCGGAAAAGAAGTGAAACGGAGTGCTCAAAATAATATGCTCACATATACCAAATAAATATGATAATATTAATTCCACGAGATTTCAAAATTTCATACTTTACAATTATGGTGACTTCTTTACAAGTTACACTACAATTTCGAGGTCATTACCAAAAAAATTGGAAAATCATTTATTAATATGGATTTAAATATTAAACATATTACTGTAAGCTTACACTTATTTAGCATCACATTGGGACATTTTCTACATTTGTCACAAATGAAGTGAAAATTACAATAAATCGTCTGATACTATAATAAATATTAAAAATATTTTCCACTTTAAGTTAATTACTATTTACATTATTAATTTTTGTCCTACATGTTGACTTCAGCTATAAATAAAATATGAGAATTTTAATAAAGTACAAATTACAGTGAAAACTTTTTAAATGATATTTAAAATATAATTTAAGCTTATCAATCACAAAAGAAATAATAATTATACATTTTAATTCTTTTTTTGATCATCGTAGTGCTTTTTAGTACTAGTGTTACGTATATATTTCATTAGTTTAAATTATTCTTTATAGTTGTTGATTTGTAATAATAATTGCTACTCATGCAAGATGTATCAATATTCGGCTAATTAAACTATAATCTGCAAATTTAAACTATTTCACATCACCAACAATGCAACCAAATCACAACCAGTATATTCAAAGAACGATAGACGACTTACTTTTGATTCACGAATCTGACGATTAATTGGACAAGAATTTGCGTGCGAGCATGCTTCTGGCCAAAGTAGAAAATTAGGACAAGGACACTTTGATTTTTGCGTTATTGGAGTAGTATTCGTAGATTCGCTCGTAGATGTCTCACGCCGTGTAAAAGCTGGACGAGTACAAGCAGGTTTTTACGCAGTACATCCAGAGCCGCGAGGTGGAGTCTCATCCGCCCATTATGTCCCGTTCTCGGACGCGTGTGGCCGATCCGGAGGCTTAATTTTAGTCTTCTCAAACATCTTCAAATCAGCTTGATACGCTTGTTCCGCCAAATTCATAATATCGCGCTCCCGAGGTACGTGAAGCTGCTCTTGATACTCTGGTTCCTCCGGTTAAGGCTCAGAGTCCCGAATTAGTCCCGGTAAAATCCGAAAAGCAGATAATCCCGAATCCGGCTCAAATTCAGTAATTTTTGAACAAGCAGCTCCAGTAAAAGCTAATCTCGGTGCAAAAGTTCAGAGATCTACAAGATATATTACAGTCCGCCTTAGCTCAGAAGTCTAAGTACATCGTTCAGCTGTCGAGCGTTCACCAGTTCAAGTCCCAGTACTACCAGTTTTTATCCCTTTACAAATTCAACTAGAACGAGTACGAGCTCGTTTACGGTCAAACAGAAAAACGGATAAATGTTCAAGAAATCAAATTCAAGAATCTGGTCCGAATCGAATTCGGAGGGAAAATCGCGGACTGCGCGAACCTGGACGAAGCGGTTGGATTCTATTGAAGTGATCAGTTTTAGTTTTCATATTAAATATATCCCACTCACTTAACTTTCGTTGGTTATCGTGTTTTAAACCTTTGAGGGCATGTTATTCATTTTTTGTAAAACGACTAAAAGGGGTTGTAACATTTTCTGCGAAACGCCATTAATTCTTCTTTTAGATATTTTAATACTTTAACACTTACTCAATTTGTTGTTTTGGAACCAAAAATACGATTTTATTACATGGTTATAAGGCTCATGGTATGGCCGGTTAAAAATTGAAATTTTAAACAGTTTGAGACTTAATCGAATTAAAAGTGATTATATGACTTAAATATTTTAATATATAATATATCAATAAAATGACTCACTTAACTGTAACCTTATCATCAGTACTAAGGCTCAATTCAATCATTCCATCTTCATCTCATAAATCATGACAATCCACAAATCCAAACTCAGTTACACATAACGTTACCTCAAAACTAATCTCAACATCATACCTCATCTTCTAGGATTGTCACTCTGAATAGCCTCCTCAGACAACCTAAGTTAGTTTGGCACTTGAACTAACATTGTTGACCTCGGAAGTTATCTTTGTAACTATCTTTGGGATGGCTGGTATGAATCTAGGGACTAGCGTATCAGCGGCAACGCGTAGTGCTTCTAAGTTTAGAGCGGGGAACAATGTCATAACTCTTTAATCAGTTTCTTCCTGTTCAGGCTCATTTACTCTTGAAAGCGAAATCTCTGCAATATATTAACTGCATAAAATCTGTGTTTGTGTTTTGTTGTTTTACATAGTAATATAGTATATAATATAATGTGAATGAGAGATATATAGATGATATAGAAGAAGACATCACAGCACCGTAAATTACGTCTATACTAGAGGATACAGATAATTTTTAGATATGATGCAATTTTTTGATTGGTAACACAATAATTGAATAGTACACGTACGATTAATTACTATAAGTTCAATTTAACAATAGGTATAACTGCAATAGGTGTTTGTGTTTTGTTGTTTTACATAGTAAGTTCCATACGGACTTCTTCCTGTATTACAGGGAGTGAAAGCAGGATTTCGTTCTAGTATATTTAAAAATTGACTTATTCTCTCCTTTTAGTACTATGTGGGCTGATACCACTTATGGTATCAGTGGCTGGGCAGGTATATCCGGCTTTCGTTTTGGCTTTTATTTCTTAGGCTTCTTCCATTTCGGTTTTACCTTTTCTGACTTTTTCTGAATCGTCGCTTGTACATTTGGTTACGTCGTCTACCTTACTGTGTTAGCTAAGTATTCATTAATTGCTGCGTGTGGATTTTTTTCGGAATACGAATATCATCACTTGCTAATGCAGCAAAGCGATTATTCTAATTCCCTGGAATTACGTCTTCATGATCGTTGATTTCGTCTCTTCTTATCACCTTTTTCTTATACATGATTGCTGTGCAGTTGGCTTTATACACTCCAAGTAAGTTTCCTATCTCCTCGTATACGCTTTCCATCCTAATATCAAGCTCATCTAAAAATTCTAGCGATTTGTGTGAATTGTACAGTTCTTTCCTATTATTATAGGAATAACTCTCAGCGGTTCGCCATTCTAATCCTTCATTTGTGCATAATGATTATATTTGATTCTAAAATATCTTTTAGTATCAAATGTGATACCTATATCGAGGTACACCTTCTTTCCATCAACTGTGATTTCAACATCTGGTTTCTTTTTCTTATAATATATCAATATAGAACCATAACAAAATATTTTAAATCCGAATGAGTCTAGCCCTGATTAAAAGTTAAAAAGCAAAAAAGACTATACTACATTACGAATCCATTACCTCTGTTATTATCATAAATATTTGTGTATTGATGATCTGTGAGTTAGTATTCAAGGTAATGTAGTGTAACATGTTCTTGCAATTAAGTGAAAATAGAAATTAATATTAGTGCTCATTGATAATTAACAATTGAATTTAATAAAAGTCTTAATAATTGCATAAAAACTGATTGATAGGTTCTGAAATGAAATATAGAGATGTTTATCCAATAATACATTATTGGGTTATACTGGTTATACTAAATTATTTAGAACAGTGTACTCGTATTGAAATATTCAATACTGTATGTTTTATTTATATTAGTTATGAGTAAAATTTGTTAGTTGCAAATCGATAGAACTACATTTCATGTACAGGTATGTATACTATGACATAATTAATCACATACATATTTGTTATATTAAATCAACCTAAAAATTAGATAGAAAATGGCGGCTGCTTAACTTATTATATAGAGATATTATAAGCAAATATTATAATTTGTTTATTAATTTCAATAAAATTTGTATTGTAATGTAATAATAATTATACATAACCATTAGAACGTGTAATCTTCGTTCAACTAGTATTGCATATTATTTCACTTCATTAATGTTACTTTATATAATTTAAACAATACAAGAGAAACTAAGAAATGAAAAGAACATGATGTATAACTGTTTTACAACTAACGCTGACATAAATGTTTTACTTGATGCAAACAAAATAGAAATAAACATTATTTCTATGAAATCCAAACAATGTAATATTCCACATGGTATATTTGTAAGTATATAAATAGATAGTTTAGGAATATACGAACCAAGTACATATGTGTACGATTTTTAGTATTCAGACTCATAACAGACTATTTAGGTTGATTGCAATATTATAGATTGTGCAAATATTAAATCAACTCAATCTGCTACTATTATAATAGAAACAAAAACAGAAGTAACTTACATTCCTGTTGGTTCCATACGCGTTTCAAGAGGACTTGCTGATAAGTGTTTTCATGATGACGACTCTTATGTGGAACTTTATCAAGGTTCGGTGGTCGCAGTTTTATACCCAACGTACAACTGTTTCAACATAATTTCAAGCAATACCGCTGGGGTCGATAATCTTTTATCAATAAGTAGCGCAAAAGCGTATATAGACTACAGTGATGACACTAATGGGGTATTTGAACAATTATAAATTTCGACCGAAGCTGGGGTATTTTTACCAACGTTGAAGTTTAGTAAAACAGATACGCCACTGAGAATTCGATTAAGTAATCCGAAAATATCTGAATTCTTTTTATAATCTTTGAGCAATGGTGTAATGACTAAAAATATAAAGACTATTCAAATTGGTTTAACCTTTTTGTTGGACACAGCATTTACTATGAAGATTAAAAAGACAGCCCAAACTACCTTAAATTACTATAAATTGATGGGAATACCATACGCTTATAGTAAATTTGATATGAAAATAGTAAATAATGGGTTCTACGTCACTAAAGCTGGAAGCCCACAACTATAACCTGCTAACTAGCTTCTCAATAATTTGGGAGTCACTGGATATATAATAGAATACATATTTACTACTTATAGCGTTGCTGACACAGATACATTCAGATATCGATTGATGAGTCCAGGCGTAGTTAGTGGTTAAAATTTATTTACATTAGATATTACTTAATCAACTTGTGAAGTTAGGTTTCCAAACTAAGGATGTGCTACTTTAATGCCCAAATTAAGAGCTACTCCGATTAGAGAATTAAAAGCATATTTAGTGTTTTATTTTAAAAAGAACGAAGAGGTTTTGTAAAACTATACAATAAACATTGATAATATTTTTGATTCATGCTTTTCTGGTGGAATTTTAGAATATAATAAAGATAAAAGCAAATTGTCAATAAATATTAGCTCAAATACAAACTCTAGAACTTGTGTTTTAAATAAAAATGACGCTGTATAAGTTGTGGTTACAAATTTTGTTACTAAAAAATAATTAGCTAAATTTAATATGGATTATAAAACCAATGATATGCATTTCGAAATTGATTCTGTTGTGCTAGACAAATAACCTGAAATTAGAGTATAATTTTTTAGAGATTTAGTATTGTAAGATGCTATTTCATTAACATAGTATGTTGAAAACTATGATTACACTCCAACACAAACCAAAGAAATAATTATCGTATCAATAATTTTAGCCGTCAATCTATCTATAACAATAATGTACATATTAGTTAAGTTCTTACTACACCCGTACGTTACATCTCATTTATTGAAGTCTTAAGTAAAGGTCAAACGATTTGTAACTGCAGCTGAAGAGGAAGTTGATGTGTGAACGAATATTATAAGATATTATATTTAAAATGTACTCATGTCAGAAGTAGCCTTCGTATTCTTCATCTTCATAAACTTCTTCCTCTTCTGCGACTTATCCTCTAAATTTAACGAGTTTGGATATTGCATCTTCAAAAGCTTAATGATCTTTTACGGCAAGAATTAGCATTTCTCTTTAGGCAATTGCGGAAAACAACACAAATAGATTTTCTCTGGATGCATTGAATGGGAGGGCGTCAAACGCTTCTTTGATTTCAACAGCAAATGGGACTTTCGCGAGACCGATTTGGTATTCTATTACATCCATGTATCGTTTTTATTACCAGTCTCTTAATTTGATTGGTTTTTTGTCATCTATTTCTATTTTTTGTTTAACTGGACACCAACATACGTGAACGTAATTTTCGTGGCATTCATGTGGCAAGAATATTTTGACTTCATGGAATTTACCTTTATTTTGCATGAATTTGTAACACACCATGGGTTTTCTTAGTTTCTGCACTGCCTGATCGAATTATTCAGGAGTGATTTTTGCAAGCATTTGGGGTGAGTTTGCCATTATTTCGATCGTTTCTTTGAGGTAAAGCCAACCATCGTCTCCGATCTGATCGGGTTCTTGCCATTTCAATCGTTTATTTCGATTAAGTCAACGATTAAAAGACGATTAATTATTTATAATTTTGAAGCTACATGTATATTATAGACTTATAAACAACTAAAAATTAAATAACCACTCCAACTTCGTCACTCCACTACTTTTGATAAAAACAGTACTTCAATTCAATATCTGCATGGTTATCAATCGTAGACTAACGATTAAATTTATAATCGTTTTGATCGTCGATCATCGTATATTTTGAATTTTAATCGTCTTTTGGTTGGCTTTACTTTGAGGGCTTCTGGTGGTTTACTCCCTTCAAGTATTTATTTTAGTAATGTAAGTTCTGGTGATGCCTATTAGCTCTTTTTGAGTGGGCTTTTAGGTATTTTAATAGGTGTTTGCATAGTTTACGTTGTGATCAGCTCTGTACCCCCTCCAATATATGAAAGATCTGCTTCAACTAATGAGAGCTCTTAAATTTAAATCTCTGCTGGTTTTTAGCTATGAATAAAATATCTTGCTTGAATGCAGCAGTGAATGAGTGGTTCAAGTGCTGGTTCAACGACGTCAATTTGAATTTTAAATCCATTTTTTACGTTTAAAGTCACACACGAGTTATAGGAAATATCTGTTAAATCAGTGTAATTTAAGTCAAATACAACCTATCCGAGATCAGAATAGAGTTAAAATGATGAGGCGTTCATGAATAGGAGCATCTAGTCACCATCGACAAGTACTGGAGCGCGTAACTGACACTCAGGTGAGAGCGTTGGAATCAAATGAGGGTTGTGCTGCATGAGTGAGTTATATAACTACAACGCATGCACGATCTGCTTCCTGAAAGTTGAAGTTAAAATTAATACACGGTTTGCTGATTTGATCCGGAACACAGTTTCAGTGTTTCGATCAATGTGCAACTTTATATCAAAATAGTCCAAAGTGAGCAAAATCTTCTTACAAGAGCACTCAAAAAACTCAAGCGTAGATTAACGCATTATTAATTGCACAGAATACATGGTTTGGTTCCCAACGTACAAATATGCTGGGAAATTCCAATTCATTAATGTGGAGTGTCTAACACGATTATGAAGAATAATATCAATATTTCAGAACCCACACCACTAACATGACTACATAATTCGCAATAAATGACGAACTTATCACAAATAATGACCTAATAATACAAAATTTATAAGAATAGTGCACATAAGAAGAATATTAACTCGATGATATTGAGTTACTCGAAAATAAATTTGAAGAACTCGATAAATAGTTACATGGATACACTTGTTAGATATATTCACATTCAGAAGTTAAAGAATAAGTAGAAACTATGGATTTTTCTGATTAAGTTTCTTTTCCAACTGAACAAGATACTGTTAAGCAGCTAGTTAAGCAAATACAAAAGAATACTGAAAAGTTGCTTAAATTATTGAAAACAATAAATCCAATAAAACTATTTTAGACTAAACACATGTACTACTATCTTATTGACCGTGAATTTTACAATACTGATTATACGAATTCCCAAGTGCAAGCCCCAGTATTCAGTGGGAAGGAGCTGGAATAGTAATAATAAAAGCTTTAGTACATCAAGGAGTAAGTAAATGTGTTAAAATTAAGAGTTAAAGTACTTTGAGTGTGAATAACTATACAGACTTTTCTAATATATACACGTGTTTACATTAACTATTAATTTAATTTGATATTTATTGTATTTAGCAGCTTTTCTGTGGCATATTTATGCATTTCACTTCCTAAATATGGTGTGTAGGTGTGAAGACGCTTCAGCAGCGAAATTTATATCCTCTATATTCTCGTAGTGCATAATTGGCTCGTAGCAGCTAGCTTCGTTCGTAATCGGCTGGTTTTCAATTTGTTGTTGGTTTTTCACCTATTTTCCACAAATTCGGCTGAATTTGCTTTTGAAGAAGTCGGAAGCCGTTTCAATCGTGTTTCTGCTAATGTGGTTCGTGGGCGATTGCTGCAACGTGATTTCAAATTTCCTGCTCGCTCAGATCCTGACCTCGAAAGTTCTGAGCATTTTCTTCGTTTCGTGCGACGTAATGCTCCTCTGCGAACACTTCTACTTCTCCAGAACGAAGCGTTCGTACAAGAGCTCGCCCACAAACTACTCCAACGGTGAACTCCTTTCGTACTTAACTGTTATTTTGTTCGTTGCATCAAATTTGACTTGGGCTGGGTAATATTTGACCTCAGTTGTATCTGGGTAACCTAGTAAATATCCGTTTTGCTCAGAACCGGTTTCTCCGGATCCAAAAAGCGGAAGGTACATCACCGGGTACGCGATCGCGTTCGTTTGCTGCCCGTGCTACACTATATCGCGCGTGTTCCAAGCAGTTAAGAATATGAAGCGGAAATCAGTGTACGGGCTCAGCAGTGGAATGTTCGTCGCCAGCGCACTCGGAAACCTGAGCTAAGTAGTCTCATTTTTAACATTCAGCGTCGACCATGACTATATAATCAAAAGCCTGCCGTATATACTTGCGTATGCAATCCCACTGCTTGTAGATCTTTGGGTCCTCACTTAATTTTGCATATACAGCAAGAACTAACCTATTGATACCGATGTTATTGAAAACGAAATAGAAATAAAAGACAGAAAGGAACAATACACCAAAATACACTAAAAAGAGTGAATTTTCAGCTATATTTAATATACTAAAGATGCTTAAACAATGTAAATACATTGCACAAATATAAATATAATTAAACAATCATTTTAATATAATAGTTGCGAATTTAGCTTTAATATCAAATGTTTATCATTAAATTGTTTAAACAGTAATGTAAATAAAATTAACGTTGTTTAAACTTTCATAAAAATAAACTAGAATGTGACTTGGAATATACTTTTTTATTTTGTTTGAAACCACACCTCTATAATGATGTTTTACTTTTAAACAGCACTAATGATAAATTGCTTTACTTCTAATTCCAGCGTAATTTTATCTAAATAAACTAAATAGGCAACATTTGTTGTATAAGTATTAACCGATGAAACATAAGATATGATGTTATGTTAATAGCTTGATGGTTCAGTATATACAGCTAAAGTAGTTTTAGGGGCTTATACTTTTGTATATCCAACATAATTAACGTATTCTGCTAAATCAAATCTCACTATTATTTTCCCCTGCACTGATAATATTCATTATTGTGCTGATGCATTTTTAGCCACAGCTGCTTCATTTTAATTATTTTTCCCAAGTGCTAACGCGTATGTCGAAGACTCAGTATCAGAAATGAAGATAGATTCATATAATAGATTATCATGCATTACTTCTCCGTTAATTTCAGTTGACTAAAATCTGAATTAAATTAAAGTATTTGGAACTGATAAAGGTTGTGTTGCTCCAATTGACTAAACAAAGAACGCTATATTAACTTTAAATGCTGCTCCTGACTTTGTATTAACAAAGACAATAAGTTTGTCTGGAATAACAACAATTTAGTAAATATTTAATGATATAGTATTTGATTGTGAACATGATTACATCAAAACACCCTAAAGAACATGTAAGCGACTGGTTACAGAACTTATTAACAATATTAGTAGTTATGGGTCCATTACTGTAACTTTACCAGGCATTATTCCTGATAATACAACCAATACATATATTAGATAATCTGGGTACTCTGTTTATTCTGAAATTAGTACTATTTCTTCTTCCTTCGTTGAATAATTCGATTGTTTTAATTCTTAAGAAATGATATTCTTCACCGATATGATTCGTTTAACTCTACCAACTAACAATTCTATGGTAAATTGCTTGAAACCAATGAAAGACTTTATAGGAGACTTCGACTCATCAACTTATGTTCTTCAAGTTCAGGAAAATGTTGATTTTCGAATTGGAACAGTTGTATCCTTTTCATTTAATGATTTAATACCAGACTTTTAGGCAAATAAACCCTGGCTTCCGTGTAGTTTAGAAGCAGAAGGAATTTAAAAATGTAAAGAAAAATTAAAAATTGTGAGCACTCTTCCAACAAGAACTGTATTCATAGCCAGAAACTACTATAAAAACGGGATGTGCATAAGTTCTTTCTAAACAGAAGCAACGAGCCGTTTTGCCAGAGCTATCAATGGCGCTGCTAATATTACAGTTATGGGAGGTGGAATTGCTTTTTCTTGTTTACTATGTGAGTAATTATATATTAAAATATTTTGCCACTTCTAATGCGGATGACAAATTCCAATAAACAATCTCAAGTTGGAGATTATTCATGAACTACTCATTAACACAAGATGGCTAAAAATATGATTTCGATCGTATTAGATCATAATCGACTATTCAAAGTCAGTATTTAATATTCCAAAAAGTAAAAATAGAAATTGCCACATGCAATAAAAGGAGGGCAAGGACAAAAATAAACGCAGTAGAAGATGTTTAGGGAAGACCAACTAATTCACTTAACAAACTTAGGCAGATCTGAAGCGTTTGTATTCTCTTCATTTCTGGGTCCAACGGAGGAATTCATAAAATATTGTATCAATCTGAACTAGTTATATCACTCGTTTAAGACGTCCCTGTGTAATTTCTACGTTTTAGTCAACAAAGCTCATTTATGAAAGATTTTATCTCGAAAATATATGGAGTTAAGCGATTGGAGAAAGAATAAGAGGATCCAATGATTGGTTACGGACGCATATGTAATTTATAACTAGTAGCGCAAGCACTGGCCTCAGGGACCTCGTGTTCATCTTCAACTGGGTCAATCTAACGATTTTAGGTATTTCTTAATCACGAAAAACAATGGAGGACTTTTTCTTTCAATCTCAACCGGGAGCTCAAGATGAAGTATTGGTACTTCGCTTAATTAGAATTATAATTCAGGTAGTTACAGTCGCTTTCATTCTCAATATTCAAATAATGAATGATTTTTGTTTCTTGAAGAATGAATCAAGTGGGTTAGTCGGGCCCAGTATTAAATAATATATTGATGCTACTCTAAAACAACAGTTATTTTACTTATGATCTTCCACTTCCATTTCATAATGAGAAATCAATTTTCTTGATTGTTAAATTATACAACGTTGGGTAAAGTTGAAACTTATTATTGAAGTATATACAGAGTTATATACTTTAATTATTGTAACACAGCTATCCAGGACTCAACCAGGCCTTGGTGTGATTGAAGCACTTTACAAATCAATAGTAAATAGAGTCAAGGAGTGTATTGAGGAGGAGGGAGAACCCGCTCATTATTGAGCCGGACAGTGATATAAGTAAGATTCAAATGATAAACTTCAATCTTCTTCCTAATTCAAAAAAGCAATTCGAGGGCCCACCACTGTACCCGTACTTAGTTCTGCTTCCATACAACGACCTGGCTCAATGAGAAGACAACAATTTAGGTGCGTGTTCAGCTTATGGCTGGTATGCCGCTATACTCTGATATAGGTCATGATATAGTATTAGATATCAGAGGTTAAATTGAATACCCAATCCCAGAAGCAATTTACTGCTTCAATTACATTCTCAATGAAAGTTAAGATGCAGCGTACACAAAATTAATGACCATGGAAAATGTAACGGGTCTTTGGTCATTCTTGGGAACTTAACTTGCAATTTACGAGACGAATTTTGCGAATGATACAACAAAGGTGAATTATCTGATAATAGCGGTTGTTATAACCGTTATTTTGATTATAATTTGGTTCGCCTTAACTTTGTGGTACGAATTGCGGGTTGTAGCAGTTCGCGAAGTTAAAATCAAGCCAGATATAGCCGATCTTACTGTAAACATAATTAATACGAACAGTGTGATCAATGCCCCAAGCAGGAACTCTGAGGAAATACCTGAAGCCAAAGCAAACAATGAAACGGTAGAAAATATCTCTGGAAATAACGATGAATATCTTATCATGAGCAGAAAGTAATCAGAAATTAAACGTAAAAGTCAGCTAGCCGATGAAATACAACGTTCTGAGCTTGTAGACGAAAAAACTGACGATTTCGGAAGAATTCAAAGACCCAGAATGAAGTGAAAAAGTCAATATTTTAATATTATTACGACTATTTTATTTTTGAGTACTATGTTTAACTCATCCACACCAAGGTCAACTATCAATCTATAGTACTGATTAGGCTTTAAAGCTCTAAAGACCTTCTAAGCAACTAGAATTATGATCAGCATGTATATTGTAGCAATATATTAATTAAATGTTTTTGTGTCAAGGGTCAAGTCGCCACATCACATATAATGTTGAAGGATTACAAAGAGTCAGACTGGTATGAACCAAACAAAGAAGCCATCGCTGGGTTGAGCAACAAGGAGTTCGAGCTTGTTGTTGCACACCATTCATCTTGTGGCGATTGTTAGTACACACTTCCTATCTTAAATAAGATATTGAAGAACCTTCCAAACGTGAAAGTAACTGACGTTGTGGTTAATCCTAGTACTAAGAAAGATCCAGCTGGAATTGCTGAAAAATATCAAGTACGCAAGATCCCAACCATTATTGCATTGTAAAATGGTAAAGAAGTAGCAAGAATCATTGAATATCCAGCTGTTACTGTTGAGCAAGACTTTAATGCTAAATTGAAGTGATTTACTTTTCAATATGTTGTTTATTGCATTCATCTCAAATATTTTCAGTTTAACATATGATTTAATATCTAAAAACTCAACAATTGGATTAAAATTATTTCTTTTTCTCTTATGTTTTGCACATTATAGAAAATTTATTTTAAGTCTTAAACCTTTCTGTAGCTCGTTTTAACTTAGGCGCTCTATATTATAATATATAATTTTAAATCTAAATTAATGTTCAAAATTATAAATAAACAACGTCAATCGAGTTTACCGAACAAGTTAACGGGGTTCACGTTGAGGTGTTGTTCGGAAACCTCTGAAAACTTTCCTTTAGCTGAGAAAATATTGGAGAAACGTTTTATCATCCAATCTGGAGTGAGTTTGTCCTGCATCGTGTCGAACATACAGTGAACGAGAAGCGTAATAATAAAATAGAGGACAATATACCCAACATAGCCCCAAATTTATATACTGTGCCCGCCAATTTTCAATATATTTCTTATTGGCTAGGACAACATGAAACCGAAAACGAAACAGCTGAAACTTAACGAACTGAACCTTCTAAGATACAGAATTCTTTCGGCTCTAATCTTAGCTTTCGCGTCTGTAGTGCATTCAAATAACGCAATCGCAAGAATAACACAGTACATCTATGCACACATAGCTGCCATGCAATATTCCGGGACGAAGCAATCATTAGGAATTTACTTAGAAACAAATGCAGCAAAATCGAATTTGAATGTGCGAACTCCTGATTTTAACTGAGCATCTACTTGAGCAATTATCGCGAACTCCAAAGCGAGTATAATTAACGGGGAAAAGCTGAAATACATCAAATAATTCTTCCTAATCTTGAGGTAATCCTTTTTGATCTACTCTTGAGTGTTGTGTGAGTTCATTATTTCTGACTTATGAACCTTGAATGCAGATAAAACAAACCCAATGCTAAGTCCCATCATGAAAAACATGTACTAACAGTTCATTTACATGTAGTTTCCTGCGTTAAAATGATAGAAAACATTGCGAAGGTGCTCTTAAAATGTCGTAGATACAGGACCAAAATAATTTCCCGGACATTCTCTAAGTGCTCCTGTCATTAAATCTGGGTTTAAATCGATTGATTTTGCCATCGACCTTCTCAACGAATTAGAAATTGTCATGAATACAAATGGAAGTATTATGGATACAACAAAGCATAATGAAGCCGCGATCTACATAACATGTTACTATTTTAGTTTCTTTACTTGTGTGAACGGGTAAATGACCATTATGTACAATAGAAGCATCACAATAGCATTTATTGGCTGTGAAAATCCAAAGAAAATTGGCGGGTGGGAGTAAACAGACAAACCTTTATACCACGGTTATCCCATATTTAGCACACCATTTTAGAAGTCGTAAGTCATAACGTTACATACATGGAAAAAATAAAACAATGGCAATGCCATGAAACTGCCAAAAACGGACATAAACAGTCCAGTTAAGGCTTATTTGAAAGATTTTCCTAATATTGTGGAACCAAAAACGAAGGAATGAGCGATTCCAGATATCAAGATGAAAAATGTTCTGAATCCAGCTGTTAGTGCTAACGGAACTCCAACAATAAAAAATATAGGATTATTTTATACGTCACCAGCAGTCGTTTCCTGCAATTCGTGACCGGCTAACATGACAAAGATAGCAATTCCTCTTAAGAAATCCAAAGAAACAAGTCTTTTCTACCCAGACTCTTTTATAGATATTGGATGAATAAATTTTATAAAACTTTTTATTAAACCTTGCGTTTGTGTTTTAATTTTACTATTATTGTTTACTGAAGCCTATTATTCATTTATTTCAGTTAGTAGAAGATTTTATTCTTGGCTAGCGTAGATTTATTTCATTGTAAGAAGTGGATACAAAATTATTTCTATATAATCAAAATAATCATACGAAAATTGTTAATCCGTTATATTGCACAAATTCTTCATCTAATTTTAAATTTAATTTCAAATATTGATTGTAAAATATATAGGATTATTTTGTAATTTATGCACTATATAGCAGAATTGATGTCACTCTAAGAGCAATAAGATCGTTGTAACTTTATTGCTGTTTATTTTCCCCATAATGTCTAAAATATTTGCGCAATCTGTTTTGAACACGTCACAGAACATATCATCGGCATTGAACAGTTCAATAATCGTATCAGCAACTGTGCTGAAGCATTTTTGAATTCTGTTATTTTTCTGTGTGAAATCAAAGTTGTAGAATAGTTTATTGAGTTATTAAAAAAACTGGAAGGCGAAAACTGAGTTGTCAAGCAGTTCAGTGTGAAGTTAAAAGAATTCGCACAGATCATAGCAGGCGTCAATGTCAATTGGAACAAGCTGTAGTAGGTTATTAACAATTTTTGTGCTCCTGTTGTTGTTCAAATCAGCCATGTGAATGACTTGAAGTGCAAGTTGAACGACTTCGGGTTGGAATATGCGGGACGTTGCGATTTCGAGTTAGCTGAGGATGAAGTCTGACATGAATAGTTCGCTCACTTGGCAGAATTTTTGCGAGTAGAACAAAAACGTGGATACTTCTCTGACCAGGTTTTGAATTGGCGAGCTCAGATATTGGTACAGTTTGTAGAAGTGGTCGAAGTATTACGACAGGAATTCATATGCGTAATCTGAGTTTAAAAATTGGAAGCATGCGACTACGAAGTGCGATTCTTTTGGTTTCTGCAGTAAATATTCGAATGTGGATTTGATTAGTTTAATATTGCAGGGAGTGGAAACGTATTCTGCCGTTTCCTTCAAATACTTAAACAAAGTTCGAACGTAGTTCCGCACCACGTGTTTTTACAATCCAGACTCGAGGAACACGCGGTCGGGTTGAACGTTCTCCGTCAAATCGATTTCTTGTAAAAACTTTCTAACCGTTTTCCGCTCCCGGACGTCGTAGATGACGTTAATCGCGATTTGGAGAATAAACTAATCCATTTCAACGTCAATTAATTGTTTAATCGCTTGAATCAGATTTGATGTGTCCTATATATACACAGCGTACACGTCAGAGCAGGTTTAGTGCTGAGACAGAGCCCATAAGCAAGAGATAATTGCGTCACGCAGCTAATTCTTGCGGTCCTCCTCAATGTCTACTCGATTACGCAATTATTAGTAGTGGAATTGCAACCGGTCAAGCTACTAACACAAAAGAAACTGCAACTGCTCATCCTGATTGTTCACAGACTAATTCTAAGCGGTGTAGGTTTTTATGCACAAGGCATAGTGTGTTACTTAATCGTAGTCCAAAGACACATCGGCAAGCTTGTTCACTGCAGAAGAAAAATCGGATAACTACACGACCTCGTACTCCAGCTTGCGCTTCACACCCTCAATTTCCTCAGAATCCTCCGTAAAATACATCTGATATTTATCAGATTTACGAGAAGACAAAAATAGTGTTCTCTACGTCATTAAAGTGGAATAATTAAATTAACTTCATAAAATTAATAATAAATATATAATAATTTAACACTCCAAAATAGTATTAAAGTAAAACTTACGAACTATTCTTCAGTTTATTTTGATAGGATTTGAGTCAATCATTAGTATTGTAAAACTTGTTACGATATATTTTATTACTTTAATTTAATTACTTCAAAAAAGTTAATAGATTAACCGTTTCTCAAATCGCTTAAATTTCTGTAAGACCTTCCTGTAACTAATATATTTGTTTAAAAGTGTTAATCTGTAGAATTCGTGGAGAGTCCAACTAACATCGTTAAACTTAGGATACAAGAGTGCAAAATTAAATCAATAGACGGAATTGAAGCTTTGGCCAATCTGAAATCATTATAAATATTCAACTAAGAAAAATTAGATTTTCACTGTATTTAGCACTCACTTGTTTGCGCATATTGTATTTAGACAATAATTAGATAACAGACATTTGTTTTTTTCTTCACCATTTGACTTTAAAATACTTATGGTAGAATAAAATCACTCCAACTCAAAATTGAACCATACCAATGGGCGAACCCGCGAAAGCTCCAAATTGAACCGGGAAACCTCATGCAGTTTTGAATTGGTTGATACATATCAGATAAATAAATAAGCGCTTTAAACTTTTACAAGAACTATAGTTAACACCATAAAGTTATTTCAAGTTTAACTTACTATTTAATTTTGAAAAACAAGCATCTAATTTTGATTTAGTTAAAATGACAAGTATTTCACTGACAATCATCTAAAGATGATAACGTTTGAAAGAGGTTGGCAGCTCGAGCAACACATTGTTCATGACAGTTGTATGATAATTGCAACTATTGAGCTATTTTCTGTCTTAAAACTGTATTTATTTCTTTTATACGACTTGATTCTTTACAGATCTATTATAGAGAAGATATTTAATTGTTGATATCTCTCATAATGTTAGCTACTTTAAGTTCATCTTAAATTGGAACGTCTTGGTTATCTATCATGAAGCAATCGAAGTTAGGATGAAGTTGAATAGATTCAGTATCCATAATTTTGTTAAATCTAGCATCTAGTTTTGATAACATTTTCAGTTCCACCAAAGGTTGAAGAAAAACAATTTTATTATTAAATATATCTAATTCTTCCAGCTTCTTCAGTGGTCTAAGAGCATGTAAGCTAACCAAATTACAACATCTCAATGATAAATTAGTTAGATTAGTTAAGTATTAAACTACTGTGATGTCAATATCATTACTATTGAGATTCAATTCCACTAAGTTAATGAGTGGTCTTAAGGCTTCAGTATTATATAAATTACATTCTATTAAGCTTAGTTTAGAGAGTCTGGTTATCTGCAAAAGTGGGCTTAAGTCAGTTATATACTTATATAGTGATAGTCCTTTTAGTTTTTTAAACCGAAGTATTTCCTGAACAAGTGTTTTTGATTCTAATTAGTCGAATTAATTATAAATTTCTAAAACTTCAAGGTTTTCGAGTTGGAAGTCTTTTACGCTTTAAATTTTACATTATTATATTTTTAACATTTTAATAGTCTAGCTTTCTAATTTTGGAATTATATTATTGCAAAATTTAAGCTCCAGTTCTTGTAAATTCAATAATCTCATGAAGTCCAAGCTTTTCAGATCTTGATTCTAATAGATTGTAAGTGTTCCATCTTTGATTTCGCTCTGATACTTTTCTATCATTTACTTGTCGTATTCAGATATATTATCACGCTTTGTAGCTTTTAATTAATTAGTATCGCTTGTATTTTTCAACTCTTAGTTGACTAGCTTAGAACTTTGCATTAGTGTTGGAAGTGGAATATATTACTTATCACATTTAGCGTCAACATACCTTAACGTCATTTTTGGTATTAATATTGATCTTTATCAATATCTTTGTCAATATCCAATAATCATCAATTATTATTTTGGAAACTGCAACGCGCTGAAGGGATACATTATTTAGATTTATCTTCATCTTTAGTCGTTACCATTACTCAAATATTCATTAATATTAAAAAAATATTACTTGCAATAGTTCAGGCTTAGAGAACTTATTAGACAAATTGACTAGCTTAGCTTTGGATCTAGATTCGCGACCGTTTGCCTGAAGAACTTCAAGGAAACCTCAAAGTTAGTGACTTACGTAAATGAATGCAGGTGAGAAGGAACTCAGTGACAGTAAATGAAATAATTCTCGATTACAACATATATGAATAAATGACATACGTAAAACAGCTTGAAACAGTGCCCGTCGAAAAGGCGTTCTGGTCCTGATTCTTGTACCATCCACCGCCTGCTTAACCCTGCCCCGTTACCGGTCTCGAGCGGTACAGCGAAGTTTGACCACAGGTGCTCCGTAATTTCCAAAACGTCACTCCAGGGACGACAGATGAACAAGAGGGACTGACGCGTTCTCAACAGACAAGGAGTGAAATGGAGTGGACACGAAATCTCGAAAGATAATTCACTACTCACGATTACACGCATGGTAGAACGGCTTCAGTTACTACATTACCTTGCTATTTCGCTTATAAGGGTGTAGGTCAACTCACTTATAAGGGAGTTCCGTCATTCAATACTCCCTTACAAGCAAGTGACAAATACCACTGCTTTTTTACCCCGTTTTTGATCATAAATCATTCAAATTCGACATTTTCTTAAGATACATTTTTGATACATTTTTGCTTATAAGGGAGTTGAAATCAGTTTCTCAACTCCCTTATAAGCAAGTAAGCACCTCCCTTACAAGCAAGGTTATGTAGTATCATAAATCATTAGAGCTACTTACGTTTTACGTGAAGAAGTTGGGTATCCAGGACTACGCGCAGCTGGAGGCGAATCGGCTTGTTCATCAACACAACTGCAGCTCTTACATAGAATTTAAATTATTTACGAATAGAACAAAATATCGAACTGTTAAAACAAATAATTCAAAAGAACCAAGAAATTGCACCTCAAGTTTTACAGAAATATGAGGAAAATAGTTCTGAGGGGAGATGATATTCAGTGAATCAAAATTTTAATAATAAACAAGGCTAAAACTTTAATACAGTAATGTAAATTAAAGATTGGAAATGGCTGAATTTGGAGGAATGAATACATTTCACTTATAAGGGGGTTGAAATATATAACTTATAGACTAAGTCTTATAAGTGAAACGGTGTCCTTGAGAGCGATATGTTATGACAATTTTTAGTTATATTGATTAGAGCAGTAAATATTAATAGTAGAGCAGTAAGACAATGATTTTGCAATTTAAATAAAAGTATAAATATTTAAACAACACATTTAAAATTATTTGATTCATTTTCCTTTTAATAATGTTACTTGCAGCTTAATCAATTAATTCATAGTCAACTATGTTCGACGAATTCTCTTCAATTCAAATTACAAATCCAGATTTATACTGTTTAGTTACATAATATCATCACTATTCACACCATCGTTTATCTTCAGTTATATGCATTTGCTCAAGTCATAACTTATTTAATTTAAACAAATTATAGTAATTCAAATTACATGAATCAAATTACAAAAAATTGTAATACAATATCAATATATATTTCTTCAGAATTAATTATTCCATTCCATTATAATGCTATTATTTGTTAATTCATTTTAACTAAACTGCTTCACTCAAAATTCTTCTATATTATTATCATTTTAAACTAGAAAAGCTAAGCTGAATTTGTAATAACTTAATGATAACTCCAAAGACATGTTATTATGTAAATAATTAGAAGGTTCTACTTATAATATATAAATAACAACTGGCACTTTTACTTATACATATTCAAAATAACTAACATATTCATCTTCTTCTGATATAGAAGTTGAATTCTCTTGTATTGATACTATATCAAAGTGTGATGATGCATTTGCTGCTACTAGCGCAACATTTTAAATGTTCTTTCCTGATACGCATACGTATGTGGAAGATTCTATATCTGATTTAAAAATAGATAAATATAATAGATTGGATTGTATTATTAATCCATATATTTCAGTTGTTCATGAATAATATTTAGTTAAAGTGTATGGTACTGATACTGGATGTGTTATTCCTTTAGATTAAACAAAATATGCATTATTAACGTTAAAAGCACACCCAGATTTTGTATTAACAAAAACTTTAAGTTTGTAAGGTTTAACATCAGTTTAGGATGTATTGAATAATGTAGTGTTTGATTGTTTAAATGATTATACAAAAACGCCCCAAAGGACATGCAAACGTATGGTAAAAGAATTTATTGAATCTGTAAGTAGCTTCGCTGAACTAACTATTTCATTTAGTGGAATGATACCTGATAATACGACTGCTTCATATTCTAGAAACACTTTGTTTTCGATTAAAACAGATATTGTAACAATTTCATCATCTTTTGTAGAAAAATTTGATTGTTATAAGTCATAAGAAATAGTGTATTTTACTGATATGTTTAGATTGAATCTTCCAACAAATGAATCGATGGTAAATTGTAAATAGCCAATTGATAAATATATTGGAGATTTCGATAAATCAACTTATATTACAAAAACCACAAAAAAAAAAAACCACCAACAACAAACCAAAAAAACCAAAAACAAACACCAAACACAAACCAAAAAAACACAAACCAAACACACAAACAAAAACCAAAAAAAAAAAAAACCACACAAAAAAACAAACAAAAAAAACCAAAAAAAAACCAACAACACAACAAACACAACAACACCCACCCAACAAACAAAAAACAACAACAAACACCAAACCCCAACACACAACAAACCAAAAAAACCAAAAAAAAACACACAAACAAAAAAAAAAAAAAAAAACACACCAAACCCAAAAAAAACAAAAAAAACCACCCCAACAAAAAACACACCCACCACTATTCAAATTTAGGAAAATACAGATTTCAGAATTGGAACAATAGTTTCTTTACAATTTGATAATGTCATACCAGATTTTTAGTCTAATAAACCATGGCTTCCATGTGATCTAGAAGTAAGTGGTAAATAAAGTTGTGAAGACAAAATAAAAATTATTTCTCAATTACCAACCAGAACAGCGTTTATTGCTAGAATGTTTTATAAAAATGGAGTTGAGGTTCAATCGTTTTAAACATCAGCAACAAGTCGAAAGGCAAGATAGATAAATGGAATCGCTAACATAACAAGAACGCAAATATGCTTCCATACTTCAACATGGGTAAATGATAAATAAACAGTATAAGTCAGAGTGTAGTTGATGGCTGGGATGCCGTTTTATTCAGAAGTAGGACATGACACTGTTCTAGATATCAGAGGTTAAGTGTAATATCCTGTGCCTGAAGAAATATATTGCTTTAATTTTATTTTAAACGAAAGTTAAGACGCCGCGTACACTAAACTAATGAATATGGAAAATGTTACTGGTTTGTGGTCCTTTTTAGGTACCTAAGTTGCAATCTATGACACTAATTTTGATATAGACAGCTTATAAGTGAATTATCTCGGTATTGCAATGGGATTAGTAGCATTTTTTGTTACTATCTGGTTTATAATCACTTTATATTATGAACTGCATCATAAAACTTCATTTGAGGTATCCATTTAACTGACTGTAGCTGATATATCAGTGATTCGTTAAAATATCAATAATAACAACAACAGTAATAAGAGTGTTGTATATATCGAAAGCCGAAGATAATCTGGTGAAATTCCGGAAGTTAAACCTAATGCTTATGGACATGTGTTAGAAGGAGGTCTAATTGATAGCAGACGCCAATCTTTTACTAAGCAGTAACTGGCAGAGGAGGTTAATAATTCCAGAGTTGAAGAGCAAACGGACGATTTTGGAAGAATACGAACTGATTCTTAGAAGTGAAAATATATTTAATATTGCATTTATTATAAATTTGTTATCTTTTCAATTCACTTCTTTTTAAATGCATGTGAAATCTGGTGATATTTTCATGGCGAAGTAGGAGATTTCTTTGGTTGACTAAACGTTAACGCGTGTGAACAAGCGTTTTGTGGTGTCCACTCCCGGCGATTTGGTCTTGAATTAGTCTGTGTTATTGTAGAATTCGCCGTACACCCAGATTTACACTCCGCTACCAGGTCAGTTCATAATTGGTATATTGTAGCAGTGTAATTCTGACGGCTGGATTGTGGACATCAACACCGCGCGCAACGCCCTCTTACCAAAGTAGTACATTTCAAAGCAAGCTCTCACCGAGAACAATTTAGTTTATTGTAAAATACTTTCAGCTAACCCAGGCGAGCAAACGGTGCTCAAGTTCGAGGACGCAACCTGCTCACAATTACTCATTTAAAGTGGAACCTTATTGAATTTGAGCCCGAATAAGTGCGTGAATTTGTCAATTAACAACGAGGTACAGCTCGAAATCGCAAAGAGGGTCAAGTTCCAACTGTTCATCGGAGTTAACGGGCGCGCGTTCCTCACCGGATGCACCGGATTTGACCAATTCACGGTTAGAAAGGGGATCGTTATGGACAAAGAAGAAGTTCAGGAGTGGATGGTCGAACGGGAGCGCCTCAGAGGAAAGAAGGTTTTGTGAAAATAAAAGTAAGTGAAGGTTTTATAGAGAATATTAATTTGGGTAGTATATAAATAGTATTGTTGATCAATTTTGCATGCTTAGTGCATAAAGGGGGTTTAATATATGAACAGTATCGGTTGCCTTTCTAATTTTATCACTTTTATTAAGTTAAGTTTAACTAATTGTCAATTATTGAGTTTTAATTATTAATCGCTCGCGCCGCAGAACTTTAATTGTTTTTGCTGTTTAGTTACAGTTTGTTTTAGAGATTTTTTATTACAATTCTAAAAATATTTTCAGATTCTTAGAGATTAATCAACAAACGACATATTTATTGCTATTTAAGAACATCCAATTATATATTCACTCCAAATGCAACTACCAAGCATAACTGAAAAAGACTGCCTTAACAAAATCTCATTCATTCGTTTATAAACATCATTTGAACAATTTGTTACACTGACAGAAGCTAAATCATTCAATTTAGCAAATTAAAGTAACATACTATACAATGCTATTAGACGCAATTTAAAAAACAAGTTAACCACTCAAAATCTTAAGTTGCTATTTGACAAACTAGACAAAAACTAAATAATACCATACTGCAAAAAATAGTTGAACAGAATGAAGGCAGTTGGGGTTGAAACAGACGCTGAACGTGAAGGGACCACACTCGACGACAACGTATACTTTGTGCAAACTCGAAGACAGTATATTAAGTTCAAATTTTATGCTGAAAAAGCTCAAACTGCTAACGGTTAAGAGGACACAGATAAGGATGAAAGATCTACTGTTAAAAGCAATATTTATTGAATGTGAAATGTAATATTACAAGACATATTCTATGCATTAAGACTATAAATTAGTATCGCCAAAGAATTTATACTTTGCAAAATTTCAAACATAAAACTAAAAAGCAATCATAACATTATTGTATTATATTCTCCATGTCTTTATAAATAATATATTTTCCGTATCTGTACACATTTAGTACATTTAGTGTAACACTATTGTAACAATGAATATATAGTTATTGAAGATATTGCTAAAATCATTATATTGTACACACCATACCAGTTCTGTTTAATATAACATATACACATGTAATTATATTATGTATCCAACATGCAGATAATCATATATAGCACTTATTAGTATATTAATTGTACATTATTTCATCGGCTCTAATTAAAATTAATTTGAAACTAGCATGTTTAGTAAAAGTGTATAAAAGCAGATGTATTGATAAAATTTCAGTTCAAAAGTTGTATCTTAGTTCACTAATGGGAGTGGAAGTTCTGTGAAATATCAAGGATTAATAGTTGAAGCATTGTACTCTTTTAGATATTTTGGTTAAAATGCGCAAAAAAATATTTCTGTGTAAAATTCGTTCCAAAAGTTAAAGTGGAATATTTCTAGAATTAGCGTTGTTCGATATATTTCTGTGCACACAAAATCACAGCATTCCACTCCCCGTCCGCATTCTATAGATGAGAGAAGTCATCAATATTCACGTTGGTCAAGCCGGTGTCCAAATCGGTAACGCATGCTGGGAGTTATTCTGCCTCGAACATGGTATCCACCATGACGGTCAAATGCCATCTGACAAATCCGTCGGTGTCTCCGAAGACGCCTTCAACACCTTCTTCTCCGAGACTGGTGCCGGTAAACACGTCCCACGTGCCGTCTTTATCGATCTCGAACCAACCGTCGTCGACGAAGTTCGTGCTGGCGCCTACCGCCAAATCTACCACCCAGAACAACTCATTTCTGGTAAGGAAGACGCTGCCAACAACTACTCCCGTGGTCACAACACCATCGGTAAGGAAGTCGTTGACCTCGTCCTCGACCGTATCAGAAAGCTCGCTGACGACTGCTCTGGTCTCCAAGGTTTCATGATGTATCACGCCTTCGGTGGTGGTACTGGTTCCGGTCTTGGTTCCCTCCTCCTCGAACGTCTCTCCGTCGACTACGGCAGAAAGACCAAGCTCGAGTTCGTCGTCTACCCATCTGTCCACATCGCCGTCTCCGTCGTTGAAGCCTACAACACCGTCCACGCTGCCCACTGCATGCTTGAACACTCCGACTGCGCCTTCATGGTCGATAACGAAGCCATGTATGACATCTGCCACAGAAACCTCGACATCGAAAGATGCACCTACACCAACATCAACAGAATCATCGGTCAAATGGTCTCCGCCATGACTGCTTCCCTCCGTTTCGATGGTGCCCTCAACGTCGATCTCACCGAGTTCCAAACCAACCTCGTCCCATATCCACGTGTCCACTTCCCATTCTGCTCCTATGCTCCACTCGTCTCCTCTGACAAGGCTTACCACGAAAAGCTCACCGTTGCCGAAATCACCAACGCCGTCTTCGAACCAGCCAACATGATGGTCAAGTGCGACCCACGCCACGGTAAGTACATGGCTTGCTGCATGATGTATCGTGGTGACGTCGTTCCAAAGGACGTCAACGCCGCCATCGCCGTCATCAAGACCAAGCGTACCATCCAGTTCGTCGACTGGTGCCCAACTGGTTTCAAGGTCGGTATCAACTATCAACCACCAACTGTCATCCCAGGAGGTGATCTCGCCAAGGTCCAACGTGCCTGCCTCATGATCTCCAACTCCACCGCCATCGCTGAAGTCTGGAGCCGTACCGACAAGAACTTCGACTTGATGTTCGCCAAGCGTGCTTTCGTCCACTGGTATGTTTCCGAAGGTATGGAAGAAGGTGAATTCGCCGAAGCCCGTGAAGATCTCGCCGCCCTCGAAAAGGACTACGAAGAAATCGGTGCTGACACCGTCGCCCAAGGCGAAGGTGAAGGTGAAGACATGTGATGTCAACTTCATTACTAATATTCTTATGCTTTTATTTATTTAACCTGATATTTTAATAGGAGATATTCTAGCCAATGGCATTACTAATTCAGTATTTAATATTATTAGGAAGCCCACATAAATATGTGGACTTCGGTTTGCCAAAATATGCTGAAGTAAATAACAATTTATTAAACTATATTCCAGCTATATATGATAAATTGTAGTAAATAATAATATTGAATATTACATGCAAATTATTTCACAGAAATAGAGCATTTAAACATCATTTCTTATGTCAGAATCTTCATATTAGAGAGTTGCCACTTCTTTTCAATGAGCAAACAGAAAGTGCCTTACCACAAGTGGACCCACGAAGAACTTGTCCGGCTATATAAGGCGGCAATTCAGTACGAGACAAACTGGAGGCCCATTTAGAGAAACGCCTTTCCATATCTTACAATCGTCTAGCTAAGAAACAAATACAGCGCGATCAAGCGGTACTACGACGTCCGAAAGAAAGCGGTTCAGAGTTAGGCCGGCGCCGGAGGAACGTAATAGAAGTTGGACGAAGAGGATATCCTCAAAATTTTGGAAGAGTTCTTGCAACAAAAGAGCCATAGTGCAGAAAAGTGAAAGAATAAAATAGTTGTGGGAGAAAGCGATATATTGGAAGCTTCATATCTAAACCTCCATCGGATGATGTATTTGCTCAGTCAACAAGTGAGAAAAATGTATAAATATTAAGTACAATCATAAAATTAAGTATTTTGCGGGGATATCATTTCCAAACATTCAGATAGCTATATTAAATACGTTCTCTACGTTGAGGTCTCGAATATTATTATAAATACGCAACTTTCATTTTGGTTCAAATATTTACCATGCTGTTAAATATTACAATTTATCTTATATTTATTGAGTTGAAAGACAAATATCGCCACGCCAGCGAAACAGAGAAATATTGTGACCACATAAATTAATGGTGCTATGAACGTGCTGAGCTAACACGTGGAATTAAAAGGAGCCGCCAACACAGCAACGCCTTATTTTACAGTATTATATTACGTAAATATTGTTTTCCAATATATTGCAAATTGAAAGCATGACAATACCGTGACGTACAGATTTATTATCCGCAGCAATACTGCGCCGTGTTCGCGAATACTTATATTTACCTATATCGTTTTGGTGGATACTATATTAGTCATTTTTTGTTTAGAGCATGCTTGAAATATATTTTAATAGGGGCCTCCTGTATACGTGAAACTGCTTGTCATAAAATGTGCGTTAATGCGTTATACTCCGCGACATGCCCTCAACACCTTGATCGACATTTTCTTAGTGCAATCTGTGGTTTGTGCGTTATACAATATTTATGCATTCATGCCAGTCGAAAACAGCACACAAATCTATATCTTAGTATATTTCGGCGTATTTTATTTCAAACTCGTTGGATTAATGATAGCATTGATATTAGCTATCACATTTCAACTGAATAGCACTTGGGCTGTCGTTTCTGGTATTTTAACGTGGCGTGTTGAAGAGAAACACCTAGAAACGTGCGCTGGGCGATATTCGTTAAATAGCAAATGATGATGTTTGATTTGATCACGAATAAACAATGCAAATTTTGTAATTAAAGTTAAGCATACAAACATCATTTCTTATGTCAGAATCTTCATATTAGAGAGTTGCCACTTCTTTTCAATGAGCAAACAGAAAGTGCCTTACCACAAGTGGACCCACGAAGAACTTGTCCGGCTATATAAGGCGGCAATTCAGTACGAGACAAACTGGAGGCCCATTTAGAGAAACGCCTTTCCATATCTTACAATCGTCTAGCTAAGAAACAAATACAGCGCGATCAAGCGGTACTACGACGTCCGAAAAAAAGCGGTTCAGAGTTAGGCCGGCGCCGGAGGAACGTAATAGAAGTTGGACGAAGAGGATATCCTCAAAATTTTGGAAGAGTTCTTGCAACAAAAGAGCCATAGTGCAGAAAAGTGAAAGAATAAAATAGGTGGGAGAAAGCGATATATTGGAAGCTTCATATCTAAACCTCCATCGGATGATGTATTTGCTCAGTCAACAAGTGAGAAAAATGTATAAATATTAAGTACAATCATAAAATTAAGTATTTTGCGGGGATATCATTTCCAAACATTCAGATAGCTATATTTAAATACGTTCTCTACGTTGAGGTCTCGAATATTATTATAAATACGCAACTTTCATTTTGGTTCAAATATTTACCATGCTGTTAAATATTACAATTTATCTTATATTTATTGAGTTGAAAGACAAATATCGCCACGCCAGCGAAACAGAGAAATATTGTGACCACATAAATTAATGGTGCTATGAACGTGCTGAGCTAACACGTGGAATTAAAAGGAGCCGCCAACACAGCAACGCCTTATTTTACAGTATTATATTACGTAAATATTGTTTTCCAATATATTGCAAATTGAAAGCATGACAATACCGTGACGTACAGATTTATTATCCGCAGCAATACTGCGCCGTGTTCGCGAATACTTATATTTACCTATATCGTTTTGGTGGATACTATATTAGTCATTTTTTGTTTAGAGCATGCTTGAAATATATTTTAATAGGGGCCTCCTGTATACGTGAAACTGCTTGTCATAAAATGTGCGTTAATGCGTTATACTCCGCGACATGCCCTCAACACCTTGATCGACATTTTCTTAGTGCAATCTGTGGTTTGTGCGTTATACAATATTTATGCATTCATGCCAGTCGAAAACAGCACACAAATCTATATCTTAGTATATTTCGGCGTATTTTATTTCAAACTCGTTGGATTAATGATAGCATTGATATTAGCTATCACATTTCAACTGAATAGCACTTGGGCTGTCGTTTCTGGTATTTTAACGTGGCGTGTTGAAGAGAAACACCTAGAAACGTGCGCTGGGCGATATTCGTTAAATAGTAAATGATGATGTTTGATTTGATCACGAATAAACAATGCAAATTTTGTAATTAAAGTTAAGCATACAAACATCATTTCTTATGTCAGAATCTTCATATTAGAGAGTTGCCACTTCTTTTCAATGAGCAAACAGAAAGTGCCTTACCACAAGTGGACCCACGAAGAACTTGTCCGGCTATATAAGGCGGCAATTCAGTACGAGACAAACTGGAGGCCCATTTAGAGAAACGCCTTTCCATATCTTACAATCGTCTAGCTAAGAAACAAATACAGCGCGATCAAGCGGTACTACGACGTCCGAAAAAAAGCGGTTCAGAGTTAGGCCGGCGCCGGAGGAACGTAATAGAAGTTGGACGAAGAGGATATCCTCAAAATTTTGGAAGAGTTCTTGCAACAAAAGAGCCATAGTGCAGAAAAGTGAAAGAATAAAATAGTTGTGGGAGAAAGCGATATATTGGAAGCTTCATATCTAAACCTCCATCGGATGATGTATTTGCTCAGTCAACAAGTGAGAAAAATGTATAAATATTAAGTACAATCATAAAATTAAGTATTTTGCGGGGATATCATTTCCAAACATTCAGATAGCTATATTTAAATACGTTCTCTACGTTGAGGTCTCGAATATTATTATAAATACGCAACTTTCATTTTGGTTCAAATATTTACCATGCTGTTAAATATTACAATTTATCTTATATTTATTGAGTTGAAAGACAAATATCGCCACGCCAGCGAAACAGAGAAATATTGTGACCACATAAATTAATGGTGCTATGAACGTGCTGAGCTAACACGTGGAATTAAAAGGAGCCGCCAACACAGCAACGCCTTATTTTACAGTATTATATTACGTAAATATTGTTTTCCAATATATTGCAAATTGAAAGCATGACAATACCGTGACGTACAGATTTATTATCCGCAGCAATACTGCGCCGTGTTCGCGAATACTTATATTTACCTATATCGTTTTGGTGGATACTATATTAGTCATTTTTTGTTTAGAGCATGCTTGAAATATATTTTAATAGGGGCCTCCTGTATACGTGAAACTGCTTGTCATAAAATGTGCGTTAATGCGTTATACTCCGCGACATGCCCTCAACACCTTGATCGACATTTTCTTAGTGCAATCTGTGGTTTGTGCGTTATACAATATTTATGCATTCATGCCAGTCGAAAACAGCACACAAATCTATATCTTAGTATATTTCGGCGTATTTTATTTCAAACTCGTTGGATTAATGATAGCATTGATATTAGTTATCACATTTCAACTGAATAGCACTTGGGCTGTCGTTTCTGGTATTTTAACGTGGCGTGTTGAAGAGAAACACCTAGAAACGTGCGCTGGGCGATATTCGTTAAATAGTAAATGATGATGTTTGATTTGATCACGAATAAACAATGCAAATTTTGTAATTAAAGTTAAGCATACAAACATCATTTCTTATGTCAGAATCTTCATATTAGAGAGTTGCCACTTCTTTTCAATGAGCAAACAGAAAGTGCCTTACCACAAGTGGACCCACGAAGAACTTGTCCGGCTATATAAGGCGGCAATTCAGTACGAGACAAACTGGAGGCCCATTTAGAGAAACGCCTTTCCATATCTTACAATCGTCTAGCTAAGAAACAAATACAGCGCGATCAAGCGGTACTACGACGTCCGAAAAAAAGCGGTTCAGAGTTAGGCCGGCGCCGGAGGAACGTAATAGAAGTTGGACGAAGAGGATATCCTCAAAATTTTGGAAGAGTTCTTGCAACAAAAGAGCCATAGTGCAGAAAAGTGAAAGAATAAAATAGTTGTGGGAGAAAGCGATATATTGGAAGCTTCATATCTAAACCTCCATCGGATGATGTATTTGCTCAGTCAACAAGTGAGAAAAATGTATAAATATTAAGTACAATCATAAAATTAAGTATTTTGCGGGGATATCATTTCCAAACATTCAGATAGCTATATTTAAATACGTTCTCTACGTTGAGGTCTCGAATATTATTATAAATACGCAACTTTCATTTTGGTTCAAATATTTACCATGCTGTTAAATATTACAATTTATCTTATATTTATTGAGTTGAAAGACAAATATCGCCACGCCAGCGAAACAGAGAAATATTGTGACCACATAAATTAATGGTGCTATGAACGTGCTGAGCTAACACGTGGAATTAAAAGGAGCCGCCAACACAGCAACGCCTTATTTTACAGTATTATATTACGTAAATATTGTTTTCCAATATATTGCAAATTGAAAGCATGACAATACCGTGACGTACAGATTTATTATCCGCAGCAATACTGCGCCGTGTTCGCGAATACTTATATTTACCTATATCGTTTTGGTGGATACTATATTAGTCATTTTTTGTTTAGAGCATGCTTGAAATATATTTTAATAGGGGCCTCCTGTATACGTGAAACTGCTTGTCATAGAATGTGCGTTAATGCGTTATACTCCGCGACATGCCCTCAACACCTTGATCGACATTTTCTTAGTGCAATCTGTGGTTTGTGCGTTATACAATATTTATGCATTCATGCCAGTCGAAAACAGCACACAAATCTATATCTTAGTATATTTCGGCGTATTTTATTTCAAACTCGTTGGATTAATGATAGCATTGATATTAGCTATCACATTTCAACTGAATAGCACTTGGGCTGTCGTTTCTGGTATTTTAACGTGGCGTGTTGAAGAGAAACACCTAGAAACGTGCGCTGGGCGATATTCGTTAAATAGTAAATGATGATGTTTGATTTGATCACGAATAAACAATGCAAATTTTGTAATTAAAGTTAAGCATACAAAACATCATTTCTTATGTCAGAATCTTCATATTAGAGAGTTGCCACTTCTTTTCAATGAGCAAACAGAAAGTGCCTTACCACAAGTGGACCCACGAAGAACTTGTCCGGCTATATAAGGCGGCAATTCAGTACGAGACAAACTGGAGGCCCATTTAGAGAAACGCCTTTCCATATCTTACAATCGTCTAGCTAAGAAACAAATACAGCGCGATCAAGCGGTACTACGACGTCCGAAAGAAAGCGGTTCAGAGTTAGGCCGGCGCCGGAGGAACGTAATAGAAGTTGGACGAAGAGGATATCCTCAAAATTTTGGAAGAGTTCTTGCAACAAAAGAGCCATAGTGCAGAAAAGTGAAAGAATAAAATAGTTGTGGGAGAAAGCGATATATTGGAAGCTTCATATCTAAACCTCCATCGGATGATGTATTTGCTCAGTCAACAAGTGAGAAAAATGTATAAATATTAAGTACAATCATAAAATTAAGTATTTTGCGGGGATATCATTTCCAAACATTCAGATAGCTATATTTAAATACGTTCTCTACGTTGAGGTCTCGAATATTATTATAAATACGCAACTTTCATTTTGGTTCAAATATTTACCATGCTGTTAAATATTACAATTTATCTTATATTTATTGAGTTGAAAGACAAATATCGCCACGCCAGCGAAACAGAGAAATATTGTGACCACATAAATTAATGGTGCTATGAACGTGCTGAGCTAACACGTGGAATTAAAAGGAGCCGCCAACACAGCAACGCCTTATTTTACAGTATTATATTACGTAAATATTGTTTTCCAATATATTGCAAATTGAAAGCATGACAATACCGTGACGTACAGATTTATTATCCGCAGCAATACTGCGTCGTGTTCGCGAATACTTATATTTACCTATATCGTTTTGGTGGATACTATATTAGTCATTTTTTGTTTAGAGCATGCTTGAAATATATTTTAATAGGGGCCTCCTGTATACGTGAAACTGCTTGTCATAAAATGTGCGTTAATGCGTTATACTCCGCGACATGCCCTCAACACCTTGATTGACATTTTCTTAGTGCAATCTGTGGTTTGTGCGTTATACAATATTTATGCATTCATGCCAGTCGAAAACAGCACACAAATCTATATCTTAGTATATTTCGGCGTATTTTATTTCAAACTCGTTGGATTAATGATAGCATTGATATTAGTTATCACATTTCAACTGAATAGCACTTGGGCTGTCGTTTCTGGTATTTTAACGTGGCGTGTTGAAGAGAAACACCTAGAAACGTGCGCTGGGCGATATTCGTTAAATAGTAAATGATGATGTTTGATTTGATCACGAATAAACAATGCAAATTTTGTAATTAAAGTTAAGCATACAAACATCATTTCTTATGTCAGAATCTTCATATTAGAGAGTTGCCACTTCTTTTCAATGAGCAAACAGAAAGTGCCTTACCACAAGTGGACCCACGAAGAACTTGTCCGGCTATATAAGGCGGCAATTCAGTACGAGACAAACTGGAGGCCCATTTAGAGAAACGCCTTTCCATATCTTACAATCGTCTAGCTAAGAAACAAATACAGCGCGATCAAGCGGTACTACGACGTCCGAAAGAAAGCGGTTCAGAGTTAGGCCGGCGCCGGAGGAACGTAATAGAAGTTGGACGAAGAGGATATCCTCAAAATTTTGGAAGAGTTCTTGCAACAAAAGAGCCATAGTGCAGAAAAGTGAAAGAATAAAATAGTTGTAACAGTACATGCATAAAAATGTAAAGTTGCTATTTGACAAACTAGACAAAAACTAAATAATACCATACTGCAAAAAATAGTTGAACAGAATGAAGGCAGTTGGGGTTGAAACAGACGCTGAACGTGAAGGGACCACACTCGACGACAACGTATACTTTGTGCAAACTCGAAGACAGTATATTAAGTTCAAATTTTATGCTGAAAAAGCTCAAACTGCTAACGGTTAAGAGGACACAGATAAGGATGAAAGATCTACTGTTAAAAGCAATATTTATTGAATGTGAAATGTAATATTACAAGACATATTCTATGCATTAAGACTATAAATTAGTATCGCCATAGAATTTATACTTTGCAAAATTTCAAACATAAAACTAAAAAGCAATCATAACATTATTGTATTATATTCTCCATGTCTTTATAAATAATATATTTTCCGTATCTGTACACATTTAGTACATTTAGTGTAACACTATTGTAACAATGAATATATAGTTATTGAAGATATTGCTAAAATCATTATATTGTACACACCATACCAGTTCTGTTTAATATAACATATACACATGTAATTATATTATGTATCCAACATGCAGATAATCATATATAGCACTTATTAGTATATTAATTGTACATTATTTCATCGGCTCTAATTAAAATTAATTTGAAACTAGCATGTTTAGTAAAAGTGTATAAAAGCAGATGTATTGATAAAATTTCAGTTCAAAAGTTGTATCTTAGTTCACTAATGGGAGTGGAAGTTCTGTGAAATATCAAGGATTAATAGTTGAAGCATTGTACTCTTTTAGATATTTTGGTTAAAATGCGCAAAAAAATATTTCTGTGTAAAATTCGTTCCAAAAGTTAAAGTGGAATATTTCTAGAATTAGCGTTGTTCGATATATTTCTGTGCACACAAAATCACAGCATTCCACTCCCCGTCCGCATTCTATAGATGAGAGAAGTCATCAATATTCACGTTGGTCAAGCCGGTGTCCAAATCGGTAACGCATGCTGGGAGTTATTCTGCCTCGAACATGGTATCCACCATGACGGTCAAATGCCATCTGACAAATCCGTCGGTGTCTCCGAAGACGCCTTCAACACCTTCTTCTCCGAGACTGGTGCCGGTAAACACGTCCCACGTGCCGTCTTTATCGATCTCGAACCAACCGTCGTCGACGAAGTTCGTGCTGGCGCCTACCGCCAAATCTACCACCCAGAACAACTCATTTCTGGTAAGGAAGACGCTGCCAACAACTACTCCCGTGGTCACAACACCATCGGTAAGGAAGTCGTTGACCTCGTCCTCGACCGTATCAGAAAGCTCGCTGACGACTGCTCAGGCCTCCAAGGCTTCATGATGCATCACGCCTTCGGTGGTGGTACTGGTTCCGGTCTTGGTTCCCTCCTCCTCGAACGTCTCTCCGTCGACTACGGCAGAAAGACCAAGCTCGAGTTCGTCGTCTACCCATCTGTCCACATCGCCGTCTCCGTCGTCGAAGCCTACAACACCGTCCACGCTGCCCACTGCATGCTTGAACACTCCGACTGCGCCTTCATGGTCGATAACGAAGCCATGTATGACATCTGCCACAGAAACCTCGACATCGAAAGATGCACCTACACCAACATCAACAGAATCATCGGTCAAATGGTCTCCGCCATGACTGCTTCCCTCCGTTTCGATGGTGCCCTCAACGTCGATCTCACCGAGTTCCAAACCAACCTCGTCCCATATCCACGTGTCCACTTCCCATTCTGCTCCTATGCTCCACTCGTCTCCTCTGACAAGGCTTACCACGAAAAGCTCACCGTTGCCGAAATCACCAACGCCGTCTTCGAACCAGCCAACATGATGGTCAAGTGCGACCCACGCCACGGTAAGTACATGGCTTGCTGCATGATGTATCGTGGTGACGTCGTTCCAAAGGACGTCAACGCCGCCATCGCCGTCATCAAGACTAAGCGTACCATCCAGTTCGTCGACTGGTGCCCAACTGGTTTCAAGGTCGGTATCAACTATCAACCACCAACTGTCATCCCAGGAGGTGATCTCGCCAAGGTCCAACGTGCCTGCCTCATGATCTCCAACTCCACCGCCATCGCTGAAGTCTGGAGCCGTACCGACAAGAACTTCGACTTGATGTTCGCCAAGCGTGCTTTCGTCCACTGGTATGTTTCCGAAGGTATGGAAGAAGGTGAATTCGCCGAAGCCCGTGAAGATCTCGCCGCCCTCGAAAAGGACTACGAAGAAATCGGTGCTGACACCGTCGCCCAAGGCGAAGGTGAAGGTGAAGACATGTGATGTCAACTTCATTACTAATATTCTTATGCTTTTATTTATTTAACCTGATATTTTAATAGGAGATATTCTAGCCAATGGCATTACTAATTCAGTATTTAATATTATTAGGAAGCCCACATAAATATGTGGACTTCGGTTTGCCAAAATATGCTGAAGTAAATAACAATTTATTAAACTATATTCCAGCTATATATGATAAATTGTAGTAAATAATAATATTGAATATTACATGCAAATTATTTCACAGAAATAGAGCATTTAAACATCATTTCTTATGTCAGAATCTTCATATTAGAGAGTTGCCACTTCTTTTCAATGAGCAAACAGAAAGTGCCTTACCACAAGTGGACCCACGAAGAACTTGTCCGGCTATATAAGGCGGCAATTCAGTACGAGACAAACTGGAGGCCCATTTAGAGAAACGCCTTTCCATATCTTACAATCGTCTAGCTAAGAAACAAATACAGCGCGATCAAGCGGTACTACGACGTCCGAAAGAAAGCGGTTCAGAGTTAGGCCGGCGCCGGAGGAACGTAATAGAAGTTGGACGAAGAGGATATCCTCAAAATTTTGGAAGAGTTCTTGCAACAAAAGAGCCATAGTGCAGAAAAGTGAAAGAATAAAATAGTTGTGGGAGAAAGCGATATATTGGAAGCTTCATATCTAAACCTCCATCGGATGATGTATTTGCTCAGTCAACAAGTGAGAAAAATGTATAAATATTAAGTACAATCATAAAATTAAGTATTTTGCGGGGATATCATTTCCAAACATTCAGATAGCTATATTAAATACGTTCTCTACGTTGAGGTCTCGAATATTATTATAAATACGCAACTTTCATTTTGGTTCAAATATTTACCATGCTGTTAAATATTACAATTTATCTTATATTTATTGAGTTGAAAGACAAATATCGCCACGCCAGCGAAACAGAGAAATATTGTGACCACATAAATTAATGGTGCTATGAACGTGCTGAGCTAACACGTGGAATTAAAAGGAGCCGCCAACACAGCAACGCCTTATTTTACAGTATTATATTACGTAAATATTGTTTTCCAATATATTGCAAATTGAAAGCATGACAATACCGTGACGTACAGATTTATTATCCGCAGCAATACTGCGCCGTGTTCGCGAATACTTATATTTACCTATATCGTTTTGGTGGATACTATATTAGTCATTTTTTGTTTAGAGCATGCTTGAAATATATTTTAATAGGGGCCTCCTGTATACGTGAAACTGCTTGTCATAGAATGTGCGTTAATACGTTATACTCCGCGACATGCCCTCAACACCTTGATCGACATTTTCTTAGTGCAATCTGTGGTTTGTGCGTTATACAATATTTATGCATTCATGCCAGTCGATAACAGCACACAAATCTATATCTTAGTATATTTCGGCGTATTTTATTTCAAACTCGTTGGATTAATGATAGCATTGATATTAGCTATCACATTTCAACTGAATAGCACTTGGGCTGTCGTTTCTGGTATTTTAACGTGGCGTGTTGAAGAGAAACACCTAGAAACGTGCGCTGGGCGATATTCGTTAAATAGCAAATGATGATGTTTGATTTGATCACGAATAAACAATGCAAATTTTGTAATTAAAGTTAAGCATACAAACATCATTTCTTATGTCAGAATCTTCATATTAGAGAGTTGCCACTTCTTTTCAATGAGCAAACAGAAAGTGCCTTACCACAAGTGGACCCACGAAGAACTTGTCCGGCTATATAAGGCGGCAATTCAGTACGAGACAAACTGGAGGCCCATTTAGAGAAACGCCTTTCCATATCTTACAATCGTCTAGCTAAGAAACAAATACAGCGCGATCAAGCGGTACTACGACGTCCGAAAAAAAGCGGTTCAGAGTTAGGCCGGCGCCGGAGGAACGTAATAGAAGTTGGACGAAGAGGATATCCTCAAAATTTTGGAAGAGTTCTTGCAACAAAAGAGCCATAGTGCAGAAAAGTGAAAGAATAAAATAGTTGTAACAGTACATGCATAAAAATGTAAAGTTGCTATTTGACAAACTAGACAAAAACTAAATAATACCATACTGCAAAAAATAGTTGAACAGAATGAAGGCAGTTGGGGTTGAAACAGACGCTGAACGTGAAGGGACCACACTCGACGACAACGTATACTTTGTGCAAACTCGAAGACAGTATATTAAGTTCAAATTTTATGCTGAAAAAGCTCAAACTGCTAACGGTTAAGAGGACACAGATAAGGATGAAAGATCTACTGTTAAAAGCAATATTTATTGAATGTGAAATGTAATATTACAAGACATATTCTATGCATTAAGACTATAAATTAGTATCGCCATAGAATTTATACTTTGCAAAATTTCAAACATAAAACTAAAAAGCAATCATAACATTATTGTATTATATTCTCCATGTCTTTATAAATAATATATTTTCCGTATCTGTACACATTTAGTACATTTAGTGTAACACTATTGTAACAATGAATATATAGTTATTGAAGATATTGCTAAAATCATTATATTGTACACACCATACCAGTTCTGTTTAATATAACATATACACATGTAATTATATTATGTATCCAACATGCAGATAATCATATATAGCACTTATTAGTATATTAATTGTACATTATTTCATCGGCTCTAATTAAAATTAATTTGAAACTAGCATGTTTAGTAAAAGTGTATAAAAGCAGATGTATTGATAAAATTTCAGTTCAAAAGTTGTATCTTAGTTCACTAATGGGAGTGGAAGTTCTGTGAAATATCAAGGATTAATAGTTGAAGCATTGTACTCTTTTAGATATTTTGGTTAAAATGCGCAAAAAAATATTTCTGTGTAAAATTCGTTCCAAAAGTTAAAGTGGAATATTTCTAGAATTAGCGTTGTTCGATATATTTCTGTGCACACAAAATCACAGCATTCCACTCCCCGTCCGCATTCTATAGATGAGAGAAGTCATCAATATTCACGTTGGTCAAGCCGGTGTCCAAATCGGTAACGCATGCTGGGAGTTATTCTGCCTCGAACATGGTATCCACCATGACGGTCAAATGCCATCTGACAAATCCGTCGGTGTCTCCGAAGACGCCTTCAACACCTTCTTCTCCGAGACTGGTGCCGGTAAACACGTCCCACGTGCCGTCTTTATCGATCTCGAACCAACCGTCGTCGACGAAGTTCGTGCTGGCGCCTACCGCCAAATCTACCACCCAGAACAACTCATTTCTGGTAAGGAAGACGCTGCCAACAACTACTCCCGTGGTCACAACACCATCGGTAAGGAAGTCGTTGACCTCGTCCTCGACCGTATCAGAAAGCTCGCTGACGACTGCTCTGGTCTCCAAGGTTTCATGATGTATCACGCCTTCGGTGGTGGTACTGGTTCCGGTCTTGGTTCCCTCCTCCTCGAACGTCTCTCCGTCGACTACGGCAGAAAGACCAAGCTCGAGTTCGTCGTCTACCCATCTGTCCACATCGCCGTCTCCGTCGTCGAAGCCTACAACACCGTCCACGCTGCCCACTGCATGCTTGAACACTCCGACTGCGCCTTCATGGTCGATAACGAAGCCATGTATGACATCTGCCACAGAAACCTCGACATCGAAAGATGCACCTACACCAACATCAACAGAATCATCGGTCAAATGGTCTCCGCCATGACTGCTTCCCTCCGTTTCGATGGTGCCCTCAACGTCGATCTCACCGAGTTCCAAACCAACCTCGTCCCATATCCACGTGTCCACTTCCCATTCTGCTCCTATGCTCCACTCGTCTCCTCTGACAAGGCTTACCACGAAAAGCTCACCGTTGCCGAAATCACCAACGCCGTCTTCGAACCAGCCAACATGATGGTCAAGTGCGACCCACGCCACGGTAAGTACATGGCTTGCTGCATGATGTATCGTGGTGACGTCGTTCCAAAGGACGTCAACGCCGCCATCGCCGTCATCAAGACCAAGCGTACCATCCAGTTCGTCGACTGGTGCCCAACTGGTTTCAAGGTCGGTATCAACTATCAACCACCAACTGTCATCCCAGGAGGTGATCTCGCCAAGGTCCAACGTGCCTGCCTCATGATCTCCAACTCCACCGCCATCGCTGAAGTCTGGAGCCGTACCGACAAGAACTTCGACTTGATGTTCGCCAAGCGTGCTTTCGTCCACTGGTATGTTTCCGAAGGTATGGAAGAAGGTGAATTCGCCGAAGCCCGTGAAGATCTCGCCGCCCTCGAAAAGGACTACGAAGAAATCGGTGCTGACACCGTCGCCCAAGGCGAAGGTGAAGGTGAAGACATGTGATGTCAACTTCATTACTAATATTCTTATGCTTTTATTTATTTAACCTGATATTTTAATAGGAGGTATTCTAGCCAATGGCATTACTAATTCAGTATTTAATATAAATAGGAACCAACATAAATATGTGGACTTCAGTAATGTCAACTTCATTACTATTATTATACGTACATTATTACTCATAATGTTTTGAATACAATTATTAGGTTTATAATATTTTGAAAAACCTTAAATAACTGGACTAAGTGAGTATTATTTCACATTTTCTTGTCTAATTTAAATATTAAATAGTCTCATTCGTTGTTTCAGTTCATTTTAACGTCTGATTCCGGCAGCACGCGTATCCACTTCCCAATTCTGCTTTCTTCGTCCATCATTTGCAAATTGAATTTGTTTTCAACATTAAGGTTTTATTTTGAAGCATTAGATTTGGTACTTGGGATTCGAATTCCGACTAGGTTAAATTATTCAATCAGCATTTTCTCTTTCACGTCCAAATCCAGTGGAGTGGAGGTACCAAGTGCCGGTTGGAGGTTTATTTCGAGTAATTTCGCGTTCAGCTCCGTGTCGAATATGATGTCCGCTCCATACAGCCCGAACGCGTTTTTAATATGCTTGAACCTGGATAGTTCGTTTTAGCACGCGAGTAGTGCGTTTTAGATGCAATAGTTTATTTTACTTTATATTATTGTTTACGCATTGTTGTTTAAACCAAAAGAATTATTTACGTTTAAATATGAAACGAACTCGGATATTTTCCACTTCCCGAGCTGGCCGTCAAGCTGAGCGATTTGGTGGTTCTCAGAATTAATCGCGAAATTGGTCAAATGGGTCTTCAAATCGTTCTTATTCTCTTCAGTTGGTGTTTAGTATTTTTAAGAAGCAAAACGGACGAGGCCCTCGGGGTACACGTAAGCGAGCAAGGGGGAAGTGGACGTAATCAGAACGTACACACGCAAATCGAACTTGTAGCCATTTATTAGCAACGGATTATGTAAATACTCCTGCACCACGGAATCCGATACATATTGGAGCTCAGTGACGTTTTTAGTCAAATAAATGGAACGACCACGAGAAGAACGGCTTGGCTTCACTATGTAATAACCAGAATACTAATGTGAATCAGCCAATAATTACTTGTACTACTCGGGCAAGAAATAAGACTTTGGAGATATTTTAACACCAGTTTAACGCTCGTAATTATTAAGATTCTTAGCGAGATTATTCTTGACGGTGAATGCGTTATAGCCAGGAATCTATGAAACAGGAACGCTAAAATTGAAATCAGACTCGTGCGCTTGAGATTAATAATGCAATATCACATTATTATGCTAGTCAAATTAAGCGGAGTTATCTTCCTTCATTATTATAGGATTTATACCTGCGGTGGTGAAAATACGAGGAATAACTTTTGCTATTGCGCCAGTTAACGTTATGGAATAGTTTGATTTCTTACATATTCCTTTATGGTCAAATGAAACGACTTATTCAGATCCAGGAATTAAAGAATCAACCATGCATATCTTGTTCTTATTAGTTTTAATTTTTAACTGTAAACTAATAATAAATATTAAGCTCATTGGGTGTGAAAATTTATATAAAATATATTGAAATACATTTAAATTAAATAAAATGTGTTCATAAAGCTATATATTCATTAAGAGAGGCGAAAAACACAACTTTTAGCTTTAATAATTATATACTTACAGCAATTAAATTATCAGAACCTAATAAATTAACAGAAGAAGCTATTGCATATATATACGTATATGACTTTAAGCCTGGAGAATATTTCTTTATTCAATATTGTATCAATAAATATGTTACAGAAAAAATTAATTACCTCAAAGAATGTGTGAACAAGAATATAACTGAGCTGAACAAACAGAGAGTTAGGTAACAATTGAGTGATTATTGATTTTCATTAGCAACTGATTGAGAACTGATTGAGCAAATCAATATTTCTTTTACTTTACTATTAATTTGAAATAGTAACTTTCAATTTATTGTAATTCTGTTCCACACCAATGAAATAGTCGACGAAGCTTCATTTGATATTTATGAATTTGGGCTTTGGTGCGTATCTTACGTTCTTTTGTATGGTTGCGTAGACTAACTATTGGAGGCAGTTTTACAGCAATACATTTTTAACTGTGTTGTCGATGACGTTTAACGTGGCAGCCTTGGTTGGTAGTTTGGTTGCGTTGCCTTTGGACAAGAAGTTTTAGCCTTCTTTTTTCGCGCATTTGCACTATCCGGTGAGTATAGTGTCCTTAATATGTTTGGTGCCGATTAAGTACATTTAGAACTCTGTTTTGAGGAACGTGCTTACTTGCGTTCCGATAGCGTGCTCCGGCTTCACCGCGTCCATGTCCTACCCCTGCATCATCGCCTGCGCAGCCAAAATCGATCCAATATTGTCCTCCACTTTACAAGTTGCCGTTGGTTTGTCCTCAATAATTATATAAGTTATTGAAGACCTCATTAGTGCTTACTACAGCAACTTCAGTTCATAAGAGGAGTACGAGCGCTCACTTGTTTTGAATGCCGTTTACTATTACATCGCCGGTTCAATAGTTCTTGTTTTGTCTTATTTTTCCTGATTATATTTTGTAAAGTAGTTCCCCCACGCGACCACGAAACATGTAATAAATGTCCCCCTCGTTACTTCTGCCCCCGTCCAAAGTATTATAACAGGTTAATAATAAAATCAAGAATTTTTGAATGGTGACGCGGTCGTTTTAGAGGTGAAAAAGGTACAAAGTAAATCAATTTCAAGGCGCATATTCCCAATCGCGGCCGCACTGTGCGCGAACTACATGAGCGGCTCCACCATGTTCCCTTTATTCGTACTTAACGTTCCATGCATAAGAACAGCAAAGAAATTACAGCCGTACACTGACGAGTGGAGCCTGATATATTTAACCCTATGCTAGTTGTGCGACTTTTGCTGGCGAATGCTCCCCCTGAACAAGAAATTCGTGAGGAAAATTCCAGTAAAACTGGTTATTGTGCTCTGCTTCGCGCGCGTGGGCTTCGCATGCATGTTCCCCATGCTATCACTGCCCAAAGCCAAAGTAACAGACGGAGAACTGAGCTCAATGCCTGTTATTCAGTCGGACGTGTTCGCAATCATAAATCTGGTGTTCTTCGCACTACTGGGCTCGTTCACGGCCACAATCGGATACGTAAAATACCAAGACGTACTTGATAACGAAGCAGAAAAAGCCAGAGGAAGCTTCATCTTGGGCGCATATTTACAAACAGGTCTATTCCTTGGAAGCATATCCAGCGTATGCCTAATTCCCTTATTTAAATGAGAGATACCATAACTAACATATTTATACTATTGTTAACACTATATATCATGTTCTTGTAATTATAAAACATTAAATGTACAAGTTTTATAAATTATCAGTGTATATAAGATAACATGTTTCATTTTGCTTCATAATTGATAAAAATATAATTTTATATTACGAATCAACAAGTTTCCGCTTCAAAATGAATTAACTAACTCTTGCCTTCTATATAATACTGGGAATATCATTTATAGTTTGTTTTTCAGTAATTATTCATAGCTTTATATGCGGGAAGAAAAATTAATTTGGACTCAACAAATAGTTATTAGGATCACTTTTAGGTGGTTTATGCTTGTTAGCGTATTTTATTATCTCAATAACAATTGAGCTTAATACACAAATCACCAAATATTTAGATATTATATATTGCTGCTTAGACTTACTTGTGTTTATAGGATTATATTTAAATTCAGTATTTTTACTTGAATACATAAATATTGCATTATTTGACAGAACTCACAGTTAATAATCTGTTGTACCTTTTTAAAAATGTAGAAATCCCCAAAGAACACTAAAGTACTGGCCAAAATTTCATCTTGTATTAGGTTCAATATTTGTAGTATTATTTGTTATACAATTTTCTTTGATAATGACTGCTAATTATAAGATATAATTGGGTTTTACTTGGTTAATTAATATATTAGTTTTGTTTATTAATTACTATGAAATTAAGGCTGCAATATAGTTTTATAAAGTAATAAATAGTGAAAAACAAAAAGAATATTAGAAAGTTGCAGTATTATAATTGCTTCTCACTATTATTAGTGCATTGAACTTATGTGTCTTAAATTTTTGGTATTCTATAGCTGATTTGGTTAAATACTTTAAAGATATTAATTTGGATATTTCGTATATGTATAAAAATATTGTTTTTGCGATTGGCTTGATTGTATAAGCAATTATCACTATTATTTTAAATCATACAATTTCGGGAATTGTAAAAGTATAAAAAGAAGAGTATGGTTTTACAGTTTATTCATGAATGAAATAGTATAATACAGATTAATATAGTTTTATATATCTGATTTTTCTTTTTATTTATAAATTTAAAATGAAAATAAAAAAGCACTCATTTAATTATTTTCTTAACATCTTTTAAGTCAGGGTTACTATCACTTTTACAACATGATAAGTAAATGAAACGAGAAATGTTACAGTAAAATAATATTTTTTCTAAAATTGTAAGTCGATTTAGTGTTAAAGAGTAGACTGATATTTCCTTCGATTACATTTTTGTATATAATATTTTAGATTCTTCACCAATAGAGCCGATAAATTAATATTATCCAACTACTTGAACCATCTTTTTTTGAGCTTCGCCTTCTAGCTTTGCTACAGTCAGTCCAGATTGAGAATGTACTTTTTGTTAACAAAAGGATTAAAAAGTTGTTGTTCTGTATAACTAATTATTGTATCTATATTGACTATTGTTTATAATATATACTTCAAAAATTCAAATTATTAAAATATTGAGTTTTTAATATAACTTCACTAATAGTACGCCTCTAACAATAATATGGTAAAGATTTAATATTATATACATATACACAACATAGTCGCCTTCTTCTATTCAATCTTAGTAAATCTTATAAATAAATTTAGATATTAAAATAGTATTCATTACATATTAAACGAAATAGATATAAATATACCACTCCATACGATGAACAATAATTCCTTTTTAGTAAAGGACAACCACGATTCTAGATAGTAATAACATAAGATTTGCGCACAGTATATCATGGGAAGCAATAAACTAATCGTAGAAGCTGACATAAAAATTAGTGACAGCGAAGAATCCGAGTTAGTAACATAACTTTAGGTCACAAGGTTCGAAGATCTGCTGCCACAAAAGCAATTTCAAAGCAAGATGTTCAAGCAACTCATTTCTTCAGCTTAATCTGTTTCACGTTCGCAATCCTTTTCTAAAAACGAAAGTTTTCACATAAGAGGAGCCTAAACCATGGAATGCTTGTTCACAATGGATGACGAATCTAGCGGTAACATTTAAACATCTATTATTAAAATCAAATCGTTGCTAGACATATAGTGAAAATTATTTGAAATTATTGTTTTAATATGCATAAATATATTGTTGTAACATATTATGTTTAAGATATCATATAATAATAATAAACTGGACTTTTAAAGTTTTGTATATTATATTCATTTCATTTATATTTCAAGTAATCGTCTGTTTTAGAATCAAATTTATGTTTAATTTAAATTTGGAATATAGTTACAAATATGATCAATTAAATAAAATAAAATAAGATAATAATAAATAAATAGCATTAAGTATCTTTTGTCTTATTAAATTGAATTAAAATTTACGTATATATACATATTAGCGAATATTTATTAAACCATTCGCAGGCTAAGAACAGCTATAAGAATAACTTATGTTTTTATATTGTATTTATTTGTAAATAGTATACACATATTTTAATAATATTTTTTAACTTAATCCACATCCTATCACTATTCCATTTATAACATGTACGTTAAGAATTTGAGTACTGTCAAATTAATGTCAATCGTACATTATCGTATTATTGATACGTTTTTGTACATTGAATCATGTGTATAAATTAACAGTTATTTATTAAACATCTGTTTCTAATCAACTGAACAAGCTTATTCGTTGTTTAATATAAATATATAATCTTATAAATAAATGTTAAAGGTGTTTTCAGAAAAACAAGTGCCGTTTTAACTTTCTAAAACTTGTATTAACACTTCACATGAACCAATTATAAACATAATTAAAACTGTAGTTGTAAAAACAACTGTAAACTGAACCAGAATTGCTCACGTATAACGTGATGATGTTATCTGATAAAGCTTATAAGATCTGCTTTGTTAATGCTTCTCTCGAACTCAACATGAACGTAAACAAATTATAGTTGATATTTTAGAACATTGTAATGCAAGAGCTAGTATCTAAACAAATAATTATTCAAAGCTAAAAGATAATGTAACCAGAATACTAAAGACCTACACACCGAATTTGTAAGCGCTTCACGGATTTTGAGATATTGTTCGAAAAGTCCATTTAAAAAGTATTGCTGAATTACGGAATTGATGAATGTGAAAATAGCTACGAATTATGCAGATAGATAAATATGTGCTTGCAGCTCACCAACAAAAAGAACTTTTGGGGAAATGTACAACAACTAATTCCAGAGAAGACTGATAAATAACTTCGAGAATATTACTAAAAATCATTTTAGCGTCTTATGTACGAGAGCCTAACTGATGAAGATGATATACGTGATGAATAGGTTTAGCCCGCAATCCAGGAACACCCTCTCAATCAAACTTTTCACTCCAACCCTCATACCCTTTCACACTACTAAATCAAATCCAACTAGTATTCATATACTGGAGAGCGAGGAGCCAGGCGACAGCCGCTCAGCGCTAAGGACCCACACAAACCCTCTGAGCACCACACTGAATCACACACTTGAACAGATGTTCCTGGATGTGCGGGCTAAACCTATTCATCACACAAACAACTCACATAAGCCTCCTTCTTCACTTCGTTCATCAGTCGGCGACTTCAAAGGCAACTCAGAAGGCTTCTTCAAAGTTCTTCTTCAAAGGATTGGGTGAGCGAACGAGGATGAGGAGGCGACGTAGGAGCCGTCAGCGGAGCGACGAGGCTGATGTGAGCGAGTATCTAAAAATCTAAACTCATCTCCATCTACCTTTAACAAACCAATTACCCCAACTAATATACGCGTTAGATGCATAATCATGTGTAATTAACATTGATGAAAGTCCTGGTTCTGCATATAGAACATCGCAACCACCTCCTGAGTTGGACCCTCTTTTGACCGTAACTGAATAATGAAATACTTCTACCATCGTTACAGCATAATAGACTGTTGGCTAACCTCCACCGCCTATACTAATTGTTCCATAACAAGTAACAAAATCACCTTCCTTATACCAACCAGTTCCTCTTGAATATAAATTGTATACAAACGTTTCTAAATTTGTTACTCTAGTGTTTATTGCTGTTACTGAATTACCTATTGTTATAACGTTGTTATTGATATTATATATGTCATTGCTCTATTTAGTATTATCAGTTTACAACGTTGTAATCTTACCACCAAAAGTCAAGTTAGTTTAATCCTATTCATTTGCTCTTGCTGTTAAATTTGTTATATTCGTTTTGTTAGTTGTATTATCAGTCTCTAACGCAACTATTTTCTATTATGTTATTGGATTTTGTTCTGATAAATAATGTACAATCGGCATCATATCTCCAACATTCACATCTAACAAATCCAATCTCCTTGTTACACCTTCCAAATCAGTCGTTTCAATCTTATCTAATCTTCCCCATACATCTGTAAAGTTATCATTTATTTATCCGAAGTTCCCTGTATGAATTTCTATTATAGCATCTTAAGTTGTATTTAAAGTTTCTATATCAGTACATCTAGTCTTTAAAGCAACTATATCAGTAGTCTAAACTGTATTTATTCCTTCTATCTCTGTACATTTAGCTTTCAAGGTTGTTGTGTCAGTTTTCAATGTACTTATATCAGTTTTATTAGTTGTATTATCATTCGTTAAACTAACTATACTATTAGACTGTTAAGTATTCAGATTATCAATTACTTACAATCTACTAAACGCAGTTGTCATACCATTATTCAAAGTTGTTGTACTATTCTGTAAATTCGTGATATTCGTATTCTAAGTAGTATTTAATATATCAACATTATCAGCTCTTGTCTTCAAAGTAGTCAACTAACTTCCATACAAATTAAATCCAGTATCAACATAAGTCTTATCACTCTTAAGTCCTAAGCTTGTATTTACATCAACTACATTAGCCTTTAAAGCCAATTTAGAATCAACATCAGATATGCTATAAGTAGTTATCTAATCAGCTTTACTTGAGCCAAGTTATAAAATTCCTCCATTCAATTAATTATTTGTATCAGTCTATGCAACAAAGTAAGCATCAACTTCTAATTTAGTGTACGTCGTTTCTTTATCAGCCTTTTCAACTTACAAATCAGTTATCTATCCTTATAAACTTGCATCAGCTAATCCTTACATTACCTTAAACTTCTTTAAATCAGTAGCCACTTATGCTGCATCAACTTTTATAGTTGTCTACTCAGACTTCACAGTTGCCATATCACTTGTCAACATTGCACTGTCTCCTTCTAACTTTACAACTTAACTCTACAATGTACTTATCAATCCGCTATTAGCCGCTCCCGTAGCCGCCGCTGCTGTCGCTGTACTTTATGCTGCTGCTATTCCTACATCCATAGCAATACATTAAGTCTACAATACTGCGATACTTGCAGACAAACCAATAATTGAGCCTTCAGAAGCAAACCCAGTAATTTCACTATGAGTAACATAATCATCATTTATCTTATGAACACAAGGACCAATCACATCCAATCTCTCTTGATGCTCTTTAACTTTATCAGATAGCTTATTATTCAAATCGTCTTGTATAATGAAATTACTATCATATACAACAGTTTTATTAAGTATACTCTAATAATTATTCTACAACTCTGTATTCATCAACAGCTAACTAGCCTGAAACAATTCAGAGTTCTATATTCTAGTTAAGTGATCTTCAAACTCATTCATAAATATCAAATTCTAATTAGCCTACTAAGTAAATTTATCCGTGAACTCTTAATTAACATTCAACTGATTCTACTAGAACTCTTATAGATTATTTATCTACTGAGTCTTCATTATCAAATTTACATTTATATTCTCGATACTATTTTTAAAAGTTTAGCTCTATCTAATCAGTTCGTTCATATTCATATAAATGTCCATAGAGTTTATTGTCAACTTATTCTACACTTCTACAACATCGCTGTTTAAATTTGTTATTGTAAAGTCCTTGAGTTTCATTCCTTCCAATTAATTAATATCAAACAGCATATTTGTCTTACCTGTACTTGTGTCTATATAATAAGTATCATTTACGCTATAATTATCAAATTGTATTTAATTATTCATCTGATTGAAGTTTATAGTCTGTAAGCCATTGATGAGCTTATTACATTTAATAACGCCCTTGTTTGGGTCATTCAATATCTATAGTGTCATGTTTATTTAATTAATCCAAAAAATCTATTTCATATACAAGCCTCCTCTAATTATATCACAGACACTTTAACTCGAACATTCAATATACTGAAGCAATTATAATAGTAATAGGCTCCACTCAATTTAGGTTCAACTTCTTCGACCTTATACTTCTTAATACTATTGATACACTTCTTAGTCTTATACAACTTCTTATATTCAACATCATAATAATATCTATCAAATTCATGTGGTCCATAAAACTTCAAAGGCATAAGAGTTAGTGTTTACATTACATATACTACTAAAAAATCATTTTCACTTCTTCTAGAAATGTTTAATCAAACCTGAAGCTGCTTCTGCTCCTTTATTCAGGAAGCCACCGAATGGAAGAGCTGATATCAGTTTCTATGCTGGACCTTTTATTACGTTGAAGAACTTTCCGAAGCCACGTTTGAACTTCTACCATCCTGTTAATGGCTTAGGCTTAGGTATATCACCCATAGTTGGATTCGGTGCTGGTCTTCTTATTCCTCCAAGTCCTTTGAAGTCATCAACCATCCTTGGAATGTCTCCTAAAGTCTTTACAGCTTATCTTCCAAATGGTTTATAATCAGTTGGTACTAGTTCTTCTACAGCCTAATTAGCTAGGTCAGTTGCCTTGTTTGCAAGTTCGGACATATATTTATGATGGGCTAAAAAATCATTTTCATTTAACAAACAGTCTCAATAGGATGTTGGGTTATTAGTCTTTATATACTGTCTATTATTTAGTCATAGTGTCTAATGTATATTCAACAGCTGAAGTCTGTAAGTCGAAGTTCATTAAACAGTCTTGAGGTATCTACTTCCATACAAACACAGAGTTGTTAACGTTCTCTATGTTCCTTGAATATGCATGAAGTATATCGAAGTTATAGTCGTTCACCTTTAGATTATATACATAACTAATTATATATGTAGTATGAGTAGAAGGCTATACTCCAATACTTCCATATGCTTGACAGAGAGCTATTTAGTTATAAACTCTATTGAGTCTAAATTGTCTTATACCACCAGTTAAATATACAAACACTTATCTCTTCTAATGGATAGCTGTCACTCCGCTATCTGACTATTGTTGAAAGGACTCTTGTTTATAAAATCTCATCTAGAGTATATATTATACATTCAAGTCTTTATCGTCTTAGTCTTATATATAGAAGTCTAAAGGCATACTATCCATCAACTTAATATGTAAGTCCATGTTCTTGCTTTGATAACTCATTTAGTTAGGGCATAGTACTTAAAGGACATTTGAACCAAACTATAAAGTCTATTGAGTGGTAACTGGATCAACTGTATAACTTGCTATATTACATTCTAGCTTATTGCACTTGAGTTATATATACTTGATATTGAGTGTACTAGATTCTAACATCTCATTGTTATAAATAACATTTACAGGCTTTTGAGTTGTATATTATATAGTAGTGTTACCATATCTAATGTCCAAATTGGTATACTAGCTGTTCTCTTCAGTGGTAATATATTCATACTTGTTAGTTGTTGTATTATATTTGATATTGATAACCCCTACAGTCTTATTAAATGAATCTATAAATGATTATACAGTATATATAATATAGTTGATATTGATAGTGCTCTTATATTTAGTCCCAGTATCATTATATACATTGATAGAAGTCCTTACATAGAAGCTTTAATCATTCTTAAGTTCACCTAAGGTTTTCAAAAGGTCATTTGTATACACACATTATTAATTATTAAAGTACTTATTTAAGTTGCCTTGATATGTGACTTATAACTTCGAATATGTAGAGTCATTATATTTATATATAAGCTATTATGTAACAGTGTCTTAGTATAGATATACTTTATTTCCAGTCTTCTTTACAAAGTCCTTTATAAACAATTAAATAGTCTCAAAAGTTTCATTAGCATAATTAACTACTATCTGTTTAGTCTTATCATCATTGTCAATTGTTATACTGCCATTCAATATAATCTGTTAGCCAGTTGACTTGCCTAAGAACCTTTGAAGGTTGCCTGTATAGTCTATATATGATTATTCATAACCTGGTTTAAATTAGATTCTAAAGGAGTTACCTTCAATACTTATAACTGCCTCATCTATAAAGCATTCATTAAAGTCTATTACAAACTCATCCATATTATTGAACTGTTTATGATTATAGTCTCTCTATTTAATTATATCATCCGTGGTACTATCTCTAATATATAATACACCAACTGCTACAAATATGTCTTCGACAACTCTAACACTCAATAGACTTGTATAGTCACCTGATCTAAAGTGTGGAGGTCCATTAATTGTTAGCTTACCATTTAAGTCTGATAAGGAAGTTGAGTCATAGGTGTCTCTTATGTTCATTAGCTTGACCCAAAAAATAGTTTTTGATTAAAGGGCCTCACATATATTTATTCAATAATGGATTATCAAATACAATCTTGGGTTATTGAACTTATGGGGCTTATGGGGCTTATTGAACTGGTTGAGCTTGTTGAGCCATTTTAGCTTATAACTCTTGTTCCTTCTTCTGATAGTACTTGTCAATCTCTTATTCAATCATCTCTTAACGTTTCTTAGAGTCATCTACTTATAGTTTTGGTTGTTCTTGTTTAGGCTCTTGTTTGGGTGGCTCTTATGTTGGAGCAACGAAACTGTATTTATCATTCTTGTCTGCATATATCACAGTTGCAAGTTTCCAAGCATTAGCCTTCTAATTCCAGAAGTATTCCTTGTCCTTCTTATTACAAGCTGGTTTATTGTTTCTATCAGTTAAGTCGATGTGGTAACACCACTTGTTCTTAGAGTTGAGTTTAAGTACATATCCTGGTTTATCAACTGGTTTGATTGGTACTCCAGCCTCATCCACTTTATCTTCAGTCTTGATATTTACAAGCTTCCATCCAGAGCTTTCATACCATTTATATTCCTTGGTTGCATCTGTGCTTTCTGGCATTACATCCTTGTTGATCTTCCATCCTAATTATCTAGTGGTCATATGTGTTGTTAATATAAATCTAAAAAAGTTGTTTGACAATACCTCATTATATATTAAATTACTTCCTCAATTAATATAAAAGCTGTTGTCTCTATTCCACTGGAGTGTTCATAACGCGTTGTTTATTATACTCATCCAACTAATTATATATATAATTGTTAAACTGCTACTGTTGATATTGTTGTTATTATTATTGATATTATTATTGATTAGCCCTTTGTTCTTCCTGCTAACGTTTATAAATCTTCTTCCTAATATCATCTATGATCTGAGCCTTGTTGTCTTCTGTATTAAATCTTCCAACAGCTCCTAGATATTTAGTAGCTATCTCTTCAATAGCGTTCTTGATATCATCATCATTCTCACGAACTGTTTATGTCTCTTCATATATTCTCCTCTATTCAGCTTGATCGTCTTACCATGCTTTATATGCTTCATCAACAGCCTTTTCATAGTTATACTCCTGACCAAGTTTTTCTGACTCGGTTGAGTATCTATTCACCTTATCAATATACTACTTCTCATGCTCGTTATATAATTTATTGTACTCCTCTTATGATATATAACCCTTATCTAAAGATGATTTCAACTACTCATGTTTGATCTTAAGTTCTTATAAGGCAACTTCCTATTTAACTCTCAACTTCTAATTAGTAATTGCATTAACCCTATCACGTTCTTCTACACCACTCTTACCAAATAACTATCCATATACTTAATCGTTATGAGTATATTTAGTACTATACTGTTCAGATAATATAGACTATACTCTATCATAAACTCCATACCATCTATCATACAGCTTATCATAATTATATTCGACTTACCCTTCTTACTATTATTTATAGAATTCAGAGAGTTATCTAGCAGCTTACATTTATATATGAGGTTATTAAGTGAAATCTGATGAGACATTGTATAAGTTTTATTCAACAGATGCCATCGATTTAATTTAATCTATGAGCTATCCAGAATATTATATATACATCTATATAGCCTCTTTATTATGATTGTCTAATGGTATTTAACCTGATTCAACTTTATCTAAATATGGTTATATGTTTGCCTCTTTCTATAAACGATCTCCATCATACTTCTATAATATCGCAAGGTCTTTCAAATGTTGTTCTCTATTGAATCCAAAGTTCAACTCAAACTCTCTTACTTACTAGTCTCTCTTCTCAAACTCCAAGTTCATTTATATCCTCTCTTATCGTTGATACTCACTATCACTTACAGTCTTTCTATCAATTTCTAACTGTTGTTTTCTAAGAGACTTGGATATACTGATCTCAAGTTCATAAGTTGTATCAGGGTCCATTGGAATAGTATGGAAGTTCTCATCACAAAAGCCTATTTAGATACCCTTGTATATTTAGTCTTTGGTTATAGTAGATGAGAATCCACTTGTGATCTTGACTCTTGCTAATGGAGTAACATTCAGTTCATGTCTGAGTATGATATATTATTTATATTTAGACAACACAGTTTACTTAGTAATATACAAACAGGTTATATGAAGGGTCTTGATGAAGTTTAGATAGAACGTATAATCAAACTTGATGTACTAATTATTGGTTACATACATAGTCTTGTTATTTAGTTTGTCTGGTATAATCAATCCATTAGCATCAAGTTCATTACCTTCCTCATCGAATTTTACTTGTTAACCATTTATATTATCAGTACGAGGTTATAGTTCCTTGCTCTTAAATACCTTGGCTCCTAACAATTTAGCTAACCAATAACTCTCTTCTGGAAATTTTATAGTTGTCTATTCACCTTCAAACCTTAAACGAGTCTTTAAGTTCTTAACAAGTTGTTCAGTATCGGCTGCTACTAAGAACTATTATTCCTTGGTTGCTAATCTAGCAGCAGTTTATATTAAACCTGTGATCTCATCTAAATATATCATCTCAGTCTATCTTGTTCCGAAGTCTTTATCTAATTATACTATATAGTCTCCAGTATCAAGAATTTCTACGTTACCTGATGAGCCTACTCCTTTATATCTAGTTCTGAGAATGATTTTAGTGTTGTTAAGTAGTTGTCCTGGAATAGTAAAGTTGACGGTTGGTTGTATGTCATACTCTTCCTTATCAATCTTGGATAGTTCAAAGTAGTATGAATCATCTGTATATAAGAACTCTTGGTTCTATGAGCCTTCATAATATACAATCATATTTATAGATGATTCAAAAAATTATGGAATGTTCACTGGAAGTCCTTGATGCTGATCTATCCATTGTTCAAGTCGTATTCTAGTAAAGTGTCATAGAATGTATAGGCTATGATTCTGATGTTCTTGGCTCCTGCATTTTGATCTCGGAGAGGAGTATCCACGCTTAAATCAGTGTTCACAATTGTTGAGTCATTATTAGCCTTTCTACCATTTCTATATTCAACCAGATTATATTTATACATTAGAGAGTTCTATATACTATTATAACCATCACCAATCACATCATTCGAACATTCATCCATAGAGAACTATTCGAGAGAACTGTATACATAAGCATATTTAGATAACCATTCAAACATGTTACTGAAGGCTGGGGCTAAACCTCTATCATACTATTGGTGCATATTAGTGCTTCTAATGATCTCATTACGTATAGACTATAAGTCTTGAACATCACTTGAGAACAATCTCTGATCATCACCTCCACGTTGTATATTGAAGTTACCGAAGAACACAAAGTCTTGACTGAAGTTTCTAGCTGTTAGTTCAACTGTTATACCAGCTGTACCAACTTACTATTCAACTAACAATTGATTGTTTCTATAGTCAACCATACTCTTACTTGTCATACCTGTGAATCTCTGATGTAAATATGTAGAGTCAGCGTCATCAGCATCCTTACGTTCTAGACAGAGTGCTGATCTAGCTATACTTGCGTGACGTGAGCTTGTCTCATTTACAAGAACTTATCCAGTAGTCATAGTTACAATTGGTCTTGACTCCATGCCGATATTGTTTTGTACAAGTACGTGTGACCCTTTCTCCTTCATATTTGTTTATACAGTTTGAGAAGACTTAGTAACAACTGATAGATCAATAGCACCAATACCAGTATATTCAAGATCAAACACTTCTGAGCTTCCAAAACATTTAGCCAAATGTTTACTCTAGGTCTTGATAGTTATATATAGACTCTATCTCTTAATTGCATTTGTATAGAAGTTATTAGAGTAGTTGAAGACTTGATTAAGCATATTTAGTGGTACGAAGAAGTCTTTTCTAAATAACCACTTAAGAGCAGATGCACCTGTTCCATCTATTTATTGGTTTTTCATTGCATTTGTCCAAGTTGTTAATGTGCTTATATCAACAAACTTCTTAGCAGCTTCATCATATGGTAATACATACTCATCAAATAATAGAGTATCACCTTCAAACCATGTTTAGCTCATAGTCTCTTAATAGTCCTTAGGTAAGAACATTTGATAGAAAGCAGTCTTTCTGAATAGCTCAGTTGTTCTAAGCTCTCCATTATAATTAACAACACTCTCAGCGAATGGGAAGGCTGAGTTCATAGCTGTAGTACATTTAGCTTCTGGAGGATTAAGTGTATATGATGATCCATCAGACTTAACAACTGCTTTCTGATAGTATATAAATCCGTTTTTAGCATAGTATCTACCAATTGTATCAGCAGTCATATTGATACCAAACTACATAGTATATTTAATACCACTGTTAGTTGTTGATAATACAGAGTTCTATAAACATTAGACCTCCCATTAAATTTCATTTGAGCTACCGTCTTTAATTAAGTTCTTAGCTGGGAAGTCAACAGTGTTACTTCCAGACTTATTTACGTGGACAACTTTAATAGACACACCATCGTGTGAAGTAGATACATACACATCGTTTGATAAATTCTCAACCGCGGTGACCTTGGCTGGAACTATATTGAGGTTGTTGTTAGACATTTATGATATATATAAAAAAAGTTCATCGATGATCACTTCATAAGGAATACAGGCAAATAATACTGTGGATAGTCCATACCAAATAGGAATTGATCTTCAACAGGGGTTATCATAGACTTATCATATGCCTTTAGTTATGATGGTTTAATAGAGTATGTAGTAGTAGACTTTGTATGATCCTTTATAAATGTATTTGTACTACTTGGTTTTATACGGTATATAATATCATCAGCATGTTCTAACACGTCATATATCTTCACGCTTTAGCCTTTATTATTAACAGCGCTCAATATCTTATCGAATGTATAGAAGTTGGTGTTCTCAAGTTCATAGCTAAAATACTCTTTAGATATATTATTTGCAAACTTCATTTGATAACACTTTCTATGATAAGCTGGAATACCCCAAGGATGTCCTCTCTATAGCTTAAATGTTTGCACATACTGATCAAAGTCAAATGGCTCAGGCACCACTTAGAAGAAGCTCCCAATCTTGTTTATAATTCTATAAGTCCCTCTGCTCCATTTACGTTCACGCTTCTTATCAAACTTGGAATTCTCCTTCAACAACAACACATGAACAATGTCTCCTAACTAGAACTCATAAATACCATTTAGCTCGTCGTTCTAAGATTGTTTAACAGCATTTATATCATCGACCTCTTCTCTGGTAATCTTAGCTGGGACCTTGGAATACAATTTAATAGACTTCTCATAATTATGGAACTTCATTAGGTTATCGAGAATAGTTTATAATTGATCTTAATTAATATACACTTGTCCACTGTCATGTTATTCATCAGACAACTCCGATAAATCTTGGATACCTTTCTATATTCTGCCTCTAATATATCTACACATAGCATTTATAGGCGCAAGCTACAAATCATCAAATAATACAACTCTATGAGTCACATTAAACCTTGTTAAATAGTCTTCGAATACACCTTTATATTCTCCCCCATAATCAGTAGTAAGAGTATCTATATCAGCTTCTAAATCGTTGTCTACTAAATACCTTTAGAGTTCCTTAAAATGTTCAACAGTCCATATTGGAGTTTTATATGTTATAAGCTTCAAATGCAACAAATGAGTAGCTGGACTATAGAATATGCTCACGAAACACTTTTAGAGTTTCTCTTTCATATATTTAGAGTCTCGTAGTTCAAGCAAGTCTCCTTACCAAGAATCATACTGGTTAACGAATACAAGTTCTTGATTGGTCATTATATGTTCTTGAAAAAATGCAGGCTCATTGAACTTATTATAAGCTCTTGTTCCATAAGTCTTAAAGTACATTCAATTCATTTTCACTGAATGTATAACTATTTATTAAACATTCATAGTACTTATTTATAAAACCTATTTAATACTTTAACTAAGTCGCTTTGTCTGAATTGTTATATATATCACATTGTTATAACTATTGTATCATCGATTAGTAAGGCTATTTATAATTCGGTTGCATATATATTGATTTAAAAAGACTATATGGCTCCGCATACGGCTCCTACGTCGCCTAGCTCCGCCACACTTTCAAATAGCCTTACAAGTCGCCTTTCAAGTTGTCTTCGAAGGGGTTGCAGCCGAACGAGCCGAGCGAGCCGTGCGAGCAGCCGAACGAACCGAGCGAGCCGTGCGAGTCGAAGGTGATGTGAGGCGATATATACAAAAATGCACGGGCTCAGAAGGCAGTACAACTGTTAAACAGTCCACAACCATTTGCTATTGAGAACATATCCTCAAATATATTTAGCAACTGCTTTTTGTTGCCCTTGAATATTTGTTCTATGAGTTATAGTATAAGCACTTTCTCATTCGTTGTTAGAGTGTTGTTGAAGAACTTTTGGACTTATTCAAATACAGTTTGTTGTCTATACTCTCCTAGTTTGGTGCCTTAGATGGTATACTCTGCGACGGCCATTAGTTATAGGATCAATAGGTCTATGATTTGATAAGAGTCTTGGTTAAGTGTCTTGATGTTTGTAATTACTTATTCACAACGTTCATTAAAGTCGTTGAGCTACTTCTGAGTTGCAACAGTCTATTTAAGAGTCTCTGACTTGATGTTGTCTATAAAGCCTATTGCAGTGGCCTATACAGATTTGGTCTCTGTTGTTGGAAGGGTTGGTGGACTAACTGCTGCGGCAACTGTCTTGGCTACTTATACAACTGCTTGTAAAGGTTATATGGTCGAATACATATTTATGAATGTACTAAAAAATTCGTACGGTCATTTAAGTCGCTTATCAAACTTGAACCATATAGAGGTCATAGGTTATGATTGGACATATAGGAAGTTGAATCTGTATGCGTCCTTCTTGTTCATATCAGTCTCATAATATCCAGTGTGTTGATTATATAGCTCTATAAAGGACTTTACATCGAAGTCCACTGAGTCAAGTGCTTGAATGGCTCCATAAATATCCTTGAGCTTCTCGATTGGTATGCCTCTAAATAATAGAAACGAGTTCATTATAGTCTTATAGCCTATCTATAAGGCTCCAGGAGAGTGAATAGATACACCTGTATAAAAGAGACTCAGATGTCTTCGTTTAGCTAGACTCTAATATAAAGTGTTACCAACATCTCTAAACAACTTGGACCCTGTCTAATCATCTATAATCAAAAGGATTTTAGGACGTCTAATCATATAACCATCAAACTCCTTTATAATTGACTATTGAATTGGATTGGCTTGTTATAGCCCATATGTAAATCTAGAACCAAAGCTTGAGACTTTATTAGATGTTATATCTCTTAGTACTGTTAATACTTATTGGTCAGTCTCTTTGAACTTTAGTTCTGGGTACTCTTACTTAAACTGTTCTAATTAGTCTAAACACAGTAGTATGAGTTTATATTGAGGATGATTCTATAAGACTTGTTTAATATTTAGTTAATTGAGAGTTCCTTTATGTCCTTCATATTTCTCTTAGTATATGTCCTTTGATATTTGTCTCAAAAACTTCTATGCATTTAACGTCTCATAGAACCTAAAATTCATTTAGGTAATCGAATCAATTATACTTAGAACATTATCATCAGTTGCTTCGATCAGGATTTTCTAGTCCTTATGAGCAAGTGTATTATCAGTGGCCGTTGATGGACTCATGAATATATAATGAGTAACAAGTCCATTACATAGAGTTGGTTTGTCTAGATCATATGTGGTTGACTTGCTCCATTATACAATAGTATCAGCTACATTCTACAGTTAAGTAGTCTTACCACATCCAGGAGCACCGAAAAAGCCTATAAAGCTAAACGAGTCAAGAGGAAGCTTACAGTTCTTAAGAGGTTCAATAGAATCAGAAGTCAAGTTGTTCATTGTAAGTAGTCCAAAAAATAAATTGGTGATCACTGAGACTAGAAGAGTAATGATGAACTCTGATCTAAGTCTGGTTAATTGTATAAGCCCTTTTTGAGTTTATGTATTTAAATAGTCGTATTCTTACCTAAAGTAGTTTTAAGAGTATATACTGGAGTATTATTTATATATGACACAATCGTTTTCAAGTATTTATCATTCATTAATTTATATAGTTCACAAGTCTCTGTGTCGATGAAGAAGTTTTCGAATGAATTTCTACCATAGGTTTTGAACGGAACACATTTGTTTGATAGTTTTATGAAGTATTGAGCTTTATGACCATTATACGAACTTAAGTTCATACAGTTATGGCTATGTGTGATATACCTCAGATTGGATACTTAGTTATTTACTCTACATCTATCAATATGATCAACCTCATAGTTATCTGGACATCCTCCTAGAAAGGCCTCTGCAACTAGACGATGAATGTGTATACTTACTCCATCGATACTTGTTTAGTAATAACCACTACCTATACATATTGGTGGTCTCTTCGTTAGGTCTTCGTTATATACGAGACGTCCGAGGCTTGATATTAATAAATCTTGATGACCTACTACATACTTGAACTGTTCATCTGGCTTACGATCATTAGCAGCATCAAACAATGTATATGCTCTTGATTGATCAAATACTGGTTTATACTCTATAACTTCCTCTCTAATATACATACTATCTAATGAGTCTAATGAGCTTGTTGAGGCTTCTACATATGAGATGTTGTGTGTTGTTTACATTACTCTATTGCCAAAAAAGTCAATTTCATCGTACGGATTTAATGTATTCAATTAGGATATCTAAAGGAGTTTGAGTGGGTTTCATATACTATATACTTAAAAATTCATCAGAGTGTACTCCTTTTATACAGTCCTTATATGTCTTTTAGAATTTATTTAAATATAGGAAGGTCCTCTAGATTACCAACGTTGATATTGTTTATATCATCCTATATAGTCTTCAACTGTTCCTCTATATCTGATTTGAACTCTGTTATTTGTGTTTATAGTTCTTCTATTTATGTATATATATCCTTAGTAGTTGTATCAAGAGCTTTAGTAGCTGTGTCAAGAGCTTATAACGAAGGAGTTACAGTATTGTTATTAAATTCGATAATTAGATTTGTATTGTTGACGTTAGTTGCTAAACCTGTTGATAAAGTTTGAACGTTCATATCAGTCGTAACAAGTTTGCCAATAGCAGTATTAGCAGTACCATTTGCGGTTTGTGCTATCGTTCTAATATCGTTTTCAGCTGTAACCCTGTTCTGATTATCTGTGATCTACTTGTTGATTTAGGCAGATAAGCTACAATCTACGAAGTATAGTTTCTAACTAACTTAAGGGAATGTGTCCAGAGTTGGATTATAATCAGTCTATGACATTTATAGTTGATACAAAAAATAAATTCCAAGTATCTCAAAAGTCCATTCCATCAAAGTCATCAACAGTTAACATTTTAGACTTCATTGTGGTGTTCTTAGGTCTAGCATCAGATATTTATTTGAGTCTAAGTTTATCAACAATCTCAGGCTATACAACTAATGGACAAGTGATTGGGAAGTATTAAACTGTTTCTCCAATAGCATTAGTAACCTCTTCGAGTTTGTTATCTATTATGAAATATTGGAACTATCCTTTATCAGCCTTTGGAGCAAGTTTGTTAGCAAATGTTTGTGGCATATCTTCTGGACATTTATAAGCATACACTGGCTTGTTATCCTTGAAGTATATTATACGGAGTATACTAATGTTGTATCCGAACTAAGTCTTGAAAACTACTGTTGAGTCTACATAGATGTGTACATAATCGAAGTCCTCTTAATAAAGGTTCATAACCTTCACACGATTGAGGAATCTATCTTGTTATTTAACTGGTTCGATTGGTTCTTACTTGCTGTTATTCTTGATTAAATCATTCAAAGCAAACTTGTTCTTGTATTGTTTGTTATTCATTTGGTTATTCATTTGGTTACTCTATACTAAAAAAGTCAAAAATTGTATAAGGATTCACTACTTCTTCTCGTTATCCTTTAGAGGAAACTATAATTGTCGTATAAATGATCCTTTAGTAAACACTTGATAACCTTTATATTCGAATATAGGCTTGGTTGCACAGAGATCAAACTTGATAGGCTTTGCTATATATAAGTACTAATATAGTTTGATGAAGTCTCCTTAGAAGTTTTCATCTGCTTATACACTTATAGCTCCATCAGATACACCTTTCATACGCACATGATAATCATATATATGTTTAGAAGCATCTATAACAAGTCTAGCACAATAGACCTTCTTGGATATGTATACTGCTTGATCAGCATATTAGACCTTACCTAGCTTACTTTAGAAGTCACTGTGGAACTAACCCATAGAAGAGCCTACTAGCTTTCTGTTATATTTAGTTTAATAAATAGCTTCAAGTATATCTAAGGATACTTTATCAATCTACATCGAATCTGTGTCTTGATAATAAATGTCTAGGTTGTTGTCTTCAGCTGTGCACATAACTTGGTTCATTATACGTTTAGATACACTCAGTACAAGAACACCTCCAAATGTAAATGTTGATTGGTCTGAGATTTCTTATTTAAGTGTTACAACATACTTGCCTCCAGTTTATTCAACGTTGTCTATATTAGATGATTGTTTGAGTACTAGTTTATAGAATTCAAGTTTATCTAGTACAAGAGTTTTGGAAGGATGTATCTTCTCGATCATTTTACCATAAGCACTATTGAGCATGAGCTTGTATATAATTTATGCTGGGTTCTCTTGCTTCTTGAGCTCTACGCGTTTATTGAACATTTATTGAACAACATCTCTAATTGTATAATTACGTTATTAGAAATATACTCCAGATACGATTTGATATTCGATGTGTTAGAACTCTACAAGGTCTTGGAGAGACACTTGGTCATAGAAGTATGAGATGGACTCATCAAAGTTATTTGAGAACTATCTAACACCATCATCATCAATTGTGCTTACTAATGGGAACTGTCTAGGAATGAATTGTTGATCTCGTTTGAGCTTGACTTCGAGATATAATGTCTTCTGGTCTGGACTGTCTTGTTCAAGAGTTATATTGAATAGATTAGATGGGTTGTTATAGAAGGCTATTTGATCAGCGTTTAATGAACTTGCCGGACCTGTTGGATAATACATGACTCTCATCGCTGAAGGATATAGAGAGACAGCATCGAAGTCTACTATTTATGTATTTGGCTCAGTCTTTAGTACACGACGATTTGAAGAAGTCATACAACGTCCACCAATAACAAATTATTAGAGGAAGTGTCTAAGAAGTCCAGAGACCTTATAACATCCATTAAAGCAACCTAGTTTATATTATACATCCATAGCCAGTGATGATATAGTTAAATAGTTATATAAGTCTAATTATATATTCAATGGTTCATATTGTTATCTAAGGTTGTTTCTAAATATCATAACAGCCTTAGCAAGAATCTTGACGTCTTGTTCACAATAGAACTTACAGTACTAGTGCATATCGAATGTGTTGTCATCTAATAAGGCCTCAGCTCTGTTAATGGCTTTTGTGAAGTCTTCTCTAGTTGTACCAGTTGGTAAATATTTAAGAGCATCGTTGATATCACCTAAGTTCTTGAGGTATCTGAGTTTAGTGTAGTAATCATATGGGAACAACTCTTTATAATATTTCTATTGGTCTTCTATACTAAAGAACATAGAAGGCAATTTAGATATAGATGCATCTGGACTGAACAATCTATATGAATCTCTAAATACAATTGAATAGCCTTTGCGGTATATAGTGAATGCAAGTTGTTTGGTACCCTATTGGATAACATCTGATATAGCATATTTAGTTGACAATACGAACTTACAATCGTAAGATAGGTTATGGAAATATATTAGCACAGACTGCTTTGGAGTGGAAGAGTCATATGAGCCATGATGTTTGTCGAGGTATCTAATTAAATAATGGATCGATCGAGCAGTTGTAACGTTCTCACCGTCTTCAGTATAGCATAACATAAATGGTTCATGAGCTGTACTTACACGTTATACTTCATTGGTTGTATCATCTATATGGTCTTCACCTGTAAAGGTTTCGAAGTCAGCGAATAAGACTCTATCAAAGCTTACATCCTTTCTGGGAACATAATTGAACTCCTTTTGATACTGGCTGATATCATTAAATGAGCCTCCAATCAATTATTTAGATACTTGCTTATAATTATGTATGTTCATATCATCTATAGGCTCTAACAACTTCTATCTAATCATAAGTGTTAATATCTCTCCCATATATGTTGTAGCAGGTTGACCATTTACTTTATCACGTGTTACAAAACAGTTTGTAGACTCTCTAAATAGTTTGATATTGGTGTTCCTAATAAATCTTGGATCATCCTTGTACTAATTATAATGGTTGATCCACCAGGCTGATATTTGTACCTGTTCATTTAGGAAGTAATGGTTCTCAATAAGACCTAATCGAAGTTTCGGAGGAAGGTCAAGACCGATACAATCTTCTGGAATTACTTAAACAGTTGTCGAGTTTATGTTTCGATCAGCTCTTTAAACAACATTATAATCATTCACAATTATACAACCAAGGCCTTTTATCTTCCTTAAATTTAGTACTGCTAGATATTTAAGGTCTTAACTAATTTGGAGTTCTATATTGTTGACCTCTTCTTTGGTGTATACTCCAGAAATTCTTAAACAGTGTATAAAGCATTAGACTTCTGACAGCTTGTTATGTTCTTCGATAGTATTGCCTATTTAATATTTAGATAGATCAAGAGGGGTAGTATTTATATAGTTCAGATAAGCACCCTTTCTACGTTTACGTTACATATCACCTGCGACTGTGTCTTTGAGTTCTTGGAGTGGTATGATTTAGACTGATATGGCTTGAGCCATTGAGAGACTACATTGTTAATCGCTGCCGACTTATATATCTTCTGTTATCAGGTTACCATACTTCTTAACAAAGTCGTTGAAGTCTCTGATGGTTGATGATCTGATCTCGAAGTTCTTAGTCTTGAAGTCTACTTCACCGTCCTTACTAATAGTTCTGTATGTTACAATTAAACGCCCCTTTATATATTATTTAAGTATTAATGGACAATACATTCTAAAGAAGGCCACTTGATTAGCATTTTCATATGTATGTACTTGATCGATAACCATTTGGACTTATTCAGGAGTTAGAGTTCTTAGCTCATCATATAAATCCTTTTGAGTGGCCTATATTTAATTATACTTGTCCTCGTCTTCTATAAAGTTGTTGCCTTCATACTTGAGCCTCTAAAGTCTTCTCATCTCCTTTTATCTCTTGGTCAATTTGGACTTCATAGTGGTTTTCGATAAGGCCTAAGTCTTGAGGTCATTAATAGGGATGTTCTTGGGCTTTGTGTTACTAAATGGGTTAAATGGTTGATTGAGTTTCTATATACGAGACTCTATCTCATCCATCTCATTACCAAGTTTGGTGAGAGCCTTTCTATCCTTGGCTATAAGTGCTTGATCATACTTGATCTATAGCTCAGCTAATTTAGATTCCAGTTCAGTTTACATTATTACTTAGGGTACAAAAAAGAAGGAGTCATCGAATAAATAGTTTGTTGATATATCTAATAAAGTCTTATAAGTCAAAGTCCGTGTGAGATGGACCAGTGTTCTCATATTCGTATAAACTGATCTCAGGATTATCTATATTATTATATATATGACGCTTATAAAAGCTATCTGTACAATCAAACTCAGTTAATGGAATTGCATTTTCAAACATAAGTGGTTGGAGTAGACTGTATTCATAGTTCAACATCTTATGTAGTTATTAGTGTTTAATAAATGGTGAATAACATGAAATCCAATCACAGTTCTATTTAAAGTAATCGAGCTCTTCTTTAGATACAGTTATCAATAACAGATTATCAAGTTGGTTATCAAACTCGTTGCTGTTTATATGATGTACTATCTAACCAGATGAAGTAGGTCTTAGCGTATATTGATGAATCGAATTTCTACAACCTCCAAAACTCAAATGAATATCACTGTAGTTCTGAGTAATTATAACTGGGTTCGCTTTATAATCTCCAACGTGACATATTGGAACAAGGAAACAGAAGAGCAGACCAGAAGTTATTTAGAAGGAGTCTTCATAGTTCACTAATATTTACAAGGACTTATATATAACAAGTGGTATAATATCCTTAGCTGCTTTATATAGTTCAACATCAACAACTTCCTTATTCTCCTTGCTTGTAATGAACACACATCGTTGAAGGACATTTATATACATTTACATTATACTCTCTACAAGTTCATTTGAATGTACAAACTCAGTCTCGTTCATTTATGGTATGATATTTAATAGATGTTATAGAGATGTTATAGATAAATACTGGGTTAGTTCGTTGTACGTTTATATAGTTAGGTTCTATGAATATTATTAGATACTCTCTAGGAATTTAGTTTACATATTGCTAATGGTATAAAAAACTTCACGGAGGACATACAGGCTGGATATATGAAGGCTCTAATATAAATACTTATGGCTCTTCATCTTTGTATATTTATATGATCTTCAGTTGTTGTGGTATCTAGAAAGTTTGTAACTTCATTGATTATGTATGACTCTAAAAAGTTCTATATTGATTAGCGGAGTGGTAATCAATTGATAAATATAAATGTATAAATATATATAAATACAGTTTGGACTGTTTGTAAAACCTACTCAAATCTACTTTAGAGTTTGTTACGAATAATACCGAGAGTTTATTATTGGACGTTAATTAACGGTCCTAATTATATACTTACTCAAATCTACTTATATATATTATGTTCATGATATCACTTCAAAGTACTTCTAAGCTGTGGGTGACTGTCTGCCTTGGAAGGCGATGCCGGTGCACATCTCATACGACTAAGAGAGTTACTAACCTATATATGCTTGACATGCTTGTACTTAACCAGACACCCACCGCAGTGCCCTTATATTAAGTCCTAACATAGCGAGGTTAGAGTTCTTTTAGACGCGATCAATCTTTTATGAATTTTAATGTCTTGGGGATTGAACCTGGGACCTTCGCCGCGTGCGCGAGAGTTCTTCCATCTCGGCCGTTTGGCATCATTATATAGTATAACAAACAAACGTGAGTACAAAAATCAATTAAAGTTACCGAGCTAAAGCTGTTTGAGTGAGATAGGAGTCATATCGATATTCGAATATGTATTTAGATGTGCTCTAAAGTATTTATAGTTATAGCCTTCTCTAGGTTATATGAGTGTGATTTGAATACCTCGTTAATATAATTATAAGGATGTAGGATCGATCCAGAGATCACTGAATGTGTGGTTACCATACTTCTTGAGTGGTACACATTTATCTATAACTGACTAGTCAACCTTGATACGTTCTTCTAATTAATATCTATAAACAGGTATCTCATTAGACTTCTATATAATCTCTTATGTGATAGTGAATGGAGCAGTAAATGGTTCATCATCAATAATAGTTATAGGCTTTAGATGTTGTCTCTTGGACTTGACTTCTTCTATATAATGATTGATACGTTCGTGACGTCTTGTGAGTTATTTGGAATGGTGAATCTCCTTTAGGGATGGCATGTTTATGATAGGATAAAAAAGTGTAAACAGAGCTCTTGATATATATACACTCTAAAAATATAATCTGTTCATTGATCTTATTTAGATGATATTAATTCTGGATACTTTTCTCTAAATTCTTTTTATTATTGTATACGGTGTATTCCATATGCAACTTTTGCTTCGTTTATTTATTTTAAGAGATAAATTCTTTTTAAATCCATAGAAGCAATTTATGAATATAATTCGAATTAAGATTAATTAGTGTTTATTAATTATTCTGAAGCATGCTGTATTTTCTACTTTAATTCATCTGGACAATCGAGATTTTCTTCAAGTTATCCGAATTGATCTTATAATTCATGTAAAATATTTCTTTGAGATTGTATAGTTTTGTCTAATAAATTAATTTCATAGTTTGCAAAATCTATTTCTTAATGAAGTTCATATTTTTAATTTACAAGTTCAAGGAGTGCTTATGCCATGTTTATGATAGGATAAAAAAGTAAACAGAGTTCTTGATATATATACACTCTCATACTCGCTCACATCAGCCTCGTCGCTCCGCTGACGGCTCCTACGTCGCCTCCTCATCCTCGTTCGCTCACCCAATCCTTTGAAGAAGAACTTTGAAGAAGCCTTCTGAGTTGCCTTTGAAGTCGCCGACTGATGAACGAAGTGAAGAAGGAGGCTTATGTGAGTTGTTTGTGTGATGAATAGGTTTAGCCCGCACATCCAGGAACATCTGTTCAAGTGTGTGATTCAGTGTGGTGCTCAGAGGGTTTGTGTGGGTCCTTAGCGCTGAGCGGCTGTCGCCTGGCTCCTCGCTCTCCAGTATATGAATACTAGTTGGATTTGATTTAGTAGTGTGAAAGGGTATGAGGGTTGGAGTGAAAAGTTTGATTGAGAGGGTGTTCCTGGATTGCGGGCTAAACCTATTCATCATATACGATTGCTAAAGTAACTATTTCGAAACGATCCGAACAAACGCGCAGCAGTATTGGCGGACGAGTTCATGTAGGCTTGTTAGAACAAAAATTACTTCAAAAGAAATATTGTCATGTACATAGTAAACTTAAAAAGAAAATGAATTGAACATTGATATTATATATACAATATAACTTGACTCACATATAACTTAACTGTAACCTTATCATCAGTACTAAGGCTCAATTCGATCATTCCATCTTCATCTCATAAATCATGGCAATCCATAAACTCCACTTAGTTACAAAATGTTACCTCAAAACTAATATCAACATCATACCTCATCTTCTAGGATTGTCACTCTGAATAGCCTCCTCAGACAACCTAAGTTAGTTCGGCACTTGAACTAACATTAATGACCTCGAAAGTTATCTTTGTAACTATCTTTGGGATGGCTGGGACTAGCGTAACGTCTAAGTTTAGAGCGAGTAAATTAGCTGGTATTGGACTAACGTATCAGCACTAATGTGTAGTGCTTAAATTTAGAGCGGGGAACAATGTCATAACTATTAAATCTAAAATTTAAAAAAAGATATGGTTGATATTTTACTGATTTGTTTTAATAATAATTCATCAATAAATTAAGAATGAGACAATATCATTATCTGTTAATCTTTGATTCACTTGGGAATACAAGTTACAAAATTTATATTAATCAAACTTGTATATTGGAAACAGTATTCAAACATAATAATTGTTTATTAAAGAAGTATTATTTATCATTTATATAAGCTGTTAGCCGATTTTGGGCTTATGTGTTTTGTATTTAATACAAAATTGATAAAATTTGTAATTCCATGTGCTTTGAAAGTATTAATCAATGGTAAATATTGTGCATCAGACTTTCACCTCAAATGAACGATAAGCAAAGAATTTTGAAAAGTCAATTGCAAAAGCAACTACTCAACACTGGACCAGACATGATAACGTATGAAGTAATGATGCTCCAAAATATTAGCTACTATAGATGTTTCGTCACAGCTTCCTTTGCACTTAACATAGATATCTACGATTTATTGTAAACTTTTAAAGAAATTGTTATGAATGAATTAGTTCAACAAAAATTATATCCAAAACTCAATCAATAATTATTAATTAAAGATGAAAACATAAAAGTGAATGACCGTACAATATTCAAATTATAGTTTGAACAAAGTGCAAAGGAAGTACTATTCAGAAATTAAAGGCTTTAAAACATGAACTGTGAAGACCTATGCAGATATATAAATTAATATTTAGAGTTAAATAATAATAAACTATTTTGGAACTAAATATAACAATTAATCCCTTATAAATCTGAAAAGTAACTTCGTGAGTACTACTAAAAGTCGTTTCAGCGAGTGATGTTTACTGAATTTACAGACGATGAGGACAAACAGTTCCTGAAACAAATGTTGGAAAATAAACCAAATAAACCCGCAGCTCAGTTAGCAGATGAGTTTTTAAGTGTTTGCAAATGTGAAACTACTTCAAACGAGATACAGTGATGCACATCATCAACCTTAAAAGAAAGCAAGTATCCAGTGATACTGTTATCTAACTAATATTTTGAGATATTTTGAGATTATGCTAATAATAATTGATAAATAAAAATAATGTAGCCGTACCACCACGATTAATAACATGACTCACTCAACAGCAACAATCCAACAATACATCTAAACGCAATATATAAATATATACTAGTTATTTTACCATATCCATGTAAAAATAATATATATTTTAATAATTCTTGTGGTTAGTGATTCTCCAGTTAATTAAAATGGTTTTCATCTTTTTTCCAATCTAAGTGATTCTGCTCCCTCATTTATGTAACAGCTTTAATGTATTTACTATATGTGATTTAACATCTTTTTAAATATTAAGTAACTATTTTACTTTATTTTATGGTATGAAATGTACACATATATACATAATATTAATAATATTACGTATGTGTGTAGTGGTTTAATTAGTTTTTTACTATGGTTTTAAAAGACATTTTAGATCTTTTTTGTAGAATGTATGTTTTTACATTAATTGTACATTTAAATCAGATTTTTCTTTATCTTATTGTATTTTTAATATTTTGATATTACTTTAAAATATTTTGAGACTTTTGTTTTTGGATAAGATTGCTCTTTTTAATAGCAAATTCATTTTAATTCATATTTCAGTATTATATATTTTCTTTTTGTCATTCATTTATTTTGATTATAATTTAATGTGTGTTTTCTTTTTTTTTATTTGTTATATTTGCATTATCCGTATTCATCGGATTATGTGTTGGTGAGTCATGTTATTTTTTCAGTCCTCGCTACACTCAGAAGAATTATCTCTTCTGAGTGGATCGAGTTGTTCGGGATCAATGTGGATGTTAATGATGTCCTCAATATTGCGTACTTCATCAGAAATTTCATCAGTGTTTAAATTATCTTAGCAAGTATCCTTGCTAGAGACTGCTGAAATATCTTCTTTTTCGGCGTGTTGTGCTTCTCCAGGTTTCTTCTTCTTCGGTTTTGCTTTTCTAAAGACAGGTTGCACTTTGAGTTTCGATTGGATGTTCAAATGTTGCAACTCAAGGTAGTTCTTTACCTCCTCCTCATACATTCTGGATTTCTCTACTTCCATTTTTATGACATTGTAGGCAATATCCTTATACAATTTCTGCATATCGCAATATTTTTTCATTTACTCAATTGTCTTAGGATACATTTAGAGTTGTGGTGATACTACAATTGGGATAATGTCTCCATAACCAAGTTTTTTGTATTTATTAATTTTTTGGTTATATGCTTTCTGAGTGTCAATGGCAATGGTAACATCAAAATGTTGAGAATCTAGTTCTGTCACTATGTCGGGCCTGCTATTGCTATTATCTAGGCCCAGCTCTCTTGCAGTTACTGCAGCTTTTGGCTTGTACTTCTTGTAAATAAGGTGTACAATTCTGTTGACAATATCATCATGGCTGGTCATGTGTTTGGAAATCATCTGTGAGCACGTAAGGTAATGATTACTCACTTTAACATTTTAGTTGCAGAGGTTGCATTTGTAGCATGCATCATGTTTGAGGGGATGTTAATTATTTTAATTTGTAAAGATTATCTTTGTAATTTGGTCAAACATTTCATCATCCAGAAGAGCTCTTTGAATGAGTGCATGGTGTGCGATATTAAAATCATTGTTTGGGTTTAATGATTTAAAGAAGTCTTCTACTTCCTTTTTTTGGATGGCCTTCCTACAATCATGATATTCTTTATATCCTTTGGTTACATCATCTGGGTATTTCTATACAATTTATGCATCTGAGAAATATTTTCCTGGCATTGTTAGTTGTAGGCCTTAGGTTTGTTTAGGAGCAGACAAGAAAGTCTTCATTTGCTGTTTATTTGGGCATTTGAAAAGGTCCATGCAGAACTCTGTGATTTAATCATCTATTTAGTTATATTCCTCAGCTGTAGAGTCTAGATCAAGGAAAATACTGTAATTTACGGATGGTATTAATATCATTTCCACAAATTTCTGAATTAAGTGGGATGGAACCTTCTTTTCTTAAAATTTCTTTAATTTATTAATGAGTTCGGTTGCTTTTTCTTAGACTTTGGGTGCTATTTTCATTTCAACGCTCTTTTCCTTTCCAAAAGTGATTCCCATGAAGTCTATTTCTTCATCCTTGCTAAATTTACATTTATCTCTGTTCAGCTATAAGCCCAGTTTTCTAAATTTTTCTTGAACAAGATCTAGGGCTTCTTATGGGTCTTAACCATCTTTAAGCGCAAGTAGTATATCCAAAACCAACTCACTCGCTATCTTTTACGCCGTTTATGGGGCTTCCTTTGCGAGTGATTCTCGCTTTAGAACCTGCGTGCGTGTTTGGGTTCTGAGGCCAAACATTACGAGTTCTTAAACCCTTGAGCTCAGCGTAGACGTCTCCACCTTTGTCAGCGCCAAACTAACGAGACCCGTCGCTTTGCAACAACATCAGCCTCGCTTCGCCCGACCACCTAATCCAGTGCTAGCCGTTTCCACGTACACCCGCAGGTTGCAGATTCTAAAGTAGTTCCCAGCCGTGCGCATTCCCACACAGCTGCTGGTTCCCGACTGTACATTAAGCCATCCCTTGATCTCCGTTGATGCGCAGCTGTTGGGGCTTCTGGACCGAGTCCTTGCAGGCGGCCGACGAAACCGATCTGCAAACTCCATTCAACCGCGCCAGCACCTCCTCGAAGGTCCGTTCAGATCTCCAGCCCGTTTCCAATCTAGTACAGCGTTCCAAAGTGTGGCCGAAAACACTTTGCTCTCGACCGAATCGACTCCTAGTACAACAGCCTTGCTGTTCCCCCGTTCAATGAATATTCACTTTGGTCGCTGCTTTTCAATTTTGGCGGAGTGGAAAAATGAAGGATCTCTCAGAAAATGCCTCAACTTCAACCGAGTAGACGACCCACGCGTGCTACCGTTGGTGTTTATAACTGTCGCCAGTACCCAACGCAGTCTGTCGCGATATCTAGCAGATACCGACGGTCTTCTCCCAAGGTCGGGCCTTGACCGTTTTCACGCGCATCGCCATGCGTACTGAGCCATCTCGCTGCCAGCGATTCAGGCTCATCTTTCTAACTTGAGTTTTGCATGACTAGCCTTACCAGAGGTCTTGGCCGCGACATTTCTAGCTTGAAAACAGTCGCAGTTACTCCCCCCGGCCCCGAGCGTGTGTGGTTCACCCAGCTACCTCTACATTATAACCATTGCAGGCGTTGAACTCTGCTTCTAACTCCCATCTCGATGTAGTAAAAGATGGTAATGGCCACAGCAATTTCTTGAAATTTTAAGGCTTTCAGACGGGCCATAACCCGTCTATATATGCTGTAACGTCGAAGACTTGGCTTAGCTCATGTAGTATTTCATCTATACAAATACACCATGTCCAACTTGATAGTGGACATCCTTATGCAATCGAGCAACTATTTTAACCCTTCAGTGTTGAGTACCTCATTTCCAACATATTCATGATATACGCTATAGTATTCACTGGGACTTTCACTCTTTAAAGGTTTCTTTGGATCACCTCAAATGGAAGTCTATTGAAAGCTCCTTTGATATCAATTGAGAGTAAGTGATGGTTCTTGTGGAGGTTTCTAGCCCTTATTATGGTTTTAACGTAGGCTTATGGTTGCAGAGCATATTGGTGTTAATGTATAGGCTTCCCAACGATTATTTTCTTGAGTAAAAGCGAGTTTAGAATTGTCAGAATGGATTCTTGATTTGATATTGGCCTGAAACCACTATTTGGATCACTGGATTTAGGGATAAGCGATAGTCTATAATGAAATAAGTTGGGCATTTCTTTAACGAGTTCTGGTTTCTCCATAAGTGCATTAAATGAGCATTTAAGCATTTATATAAATTTAGGGTTGTTTACAACAAGTTTTAAGTACGCATTTCCAATTCCGCTTTCGCCTGGATATGTAGATGACTTACTTGCATATATCATATTTTTAATTTACTTCTCATCGAATTATATGCGTTCAAATGAGAAATGGCTTAAGGTAGGCTGTAGTTCTGTTGGTTCAGGTGGTGGGAAAAGCTAAATAATGGCTTGAGCGATCTCTTCTTTAGTATGATGCCTTCTTGTCTTATCGGCATTATCTAGTTTATCGAACGCTTTTCTGTAGCCTTAAACGCTTTCAACAAGTTCTTTAGCTTGGGCAATCGTTCTGGCTGTTATTCCCTTGGGTTCGCTCTGTTTATCCTCTTAGACAGTTAATGACGGTAAAGAATCGATTCTTCTAAATAATCCAAGGAGGATAGATAAGTTTTTGGGGTCAAATAAAGGAAGTTCGTTGAGAATTTTTGTTATTCTTCTTTGGAAGAAACCTTTTCCTTTTTCACCTTATGAATGAGGAAATAGTTATAATTTATCTATCCTTTTGCCTTCTATTAAGAATTGGTGTAGGGTAAGGTACTCAATTTGTTCTTTGGTCATCTTACAATCCACAAAGCCACGATTATGTGTTATTTAATAATATTTTTATATAGTGTGAACATTTTAAGTATAATATATAATTAAATATTGTGTTTTCGTGCTTTTTAAACAAATTACCACTTCATGTTTGAATGCAGACAGAAATAGAATTAGCGGAGTAGGTAAGTGTTATTAAATTATGCAAAAATCACAGCTGCTTTTTCTCATTGGAGATTACAACAAATAATAATTATTTAAATAACTTATAAGTATGTGATAATATTTTAGATTTTGAGTCTAATTTTGATGAAGATTTTGAAATAGATGGAGTTGACTCAAGTATTTTAGCCAATAATACTGGAAACTCAATATTTAAATTACTTTTAGGAATATGAATGCATATAGTGATTGTATTTAGAATTTGCACTAAGGTATCTTAATATCTATTTTTGAAAATATTTATCATAAATTAACCACTTCACACACTAAATGCCAAAGTGTTTACTCCTGTTCAATGGTGGTATAGATTCTATAACTGCAGCGAAATTTCTTCAGATGAACGAGTAAGACGTAATTTTACTTAATTTTGAGTCAAAGTTTTTCGGAGGTGAGTCAGAGCGGATAAAGCAGATATCCAGATAGTTGAAGCTTCCTGTTTTGATTGTTGATATCACGCAGTAGTAAGTAGCGTTGACAGCGAATCCGGTGAAGCAGTACGGTTCGGGTGCAAATCCGTGTGTTGACTGCAGAGCCAATATGCTCCAAGTGGCTTATTAATTGATGCCAAAGTACGGCTGCGACTACATTGCAACTGGTGACGTGCTAAAGCAGCATTTAATCAGCTAATCGATTGAAGCGTTTGCATAGGCGCAGAAAATGGCCGGAATACCTGATATAGTCCTCCGCCCTCTGTGTGGCAAGCTCTTACCCGAGAATATAGTAACTCAAAAATATATTAGCAGAAATACCCTCCTTTCGTATTAAGGTCAATCCCACAAAGACTAGGAAACTTTCATGCGCACTAACCGCATTGCGATCAAGACGCCCCTCAAATCATGCTAACTACTAGATCATTTCTACTCCAAAAAACTAATTTGCTTAAAGCAGGACGGGCTCCTCCACTCCAAACTGTAATTCTTACAGGATATGGTTTCCTTCGGCCGTTTGTTCAGATTCGGTTACAGACAGTTATTAGTTTTGTATAGAAAACACGAATGCGCTCAGTTCAAACAAATGAATCTCCAAAACGTTTTCACAATCGAAAACGAAGAAAACGAAAGTCAATAAACTCTCGTCGCGGCCGTTGATTTACAACAACTTGAAATTGAAGCGGAAAAACCAATGAAATACGAATACGACATAGAAGAAGTAAAACTCTCAAAATGCACCAAACTGGGACAAAAAACGAATCAAATTCAAATCACAAAAACAGATTTAAACGAAATGCTACAGGACTTCGTGTTCACCGTTTTCGGAAGCTACTCAAAGCTGAACAAAGGAGTAGTTGGAGATAAAACAGTTTGCTTTGAGACGAAAGAGGACGCAGCCGAAATTATCGAACAAAAGATGATCAAATGAGAAGAGTATTTTGAAATAGATATTAATTAAAGAATAAAGGAATTCAAACCTTGTCACATAAAAAGAATACAAAATATAGTATAATAAATAATAAAAGTGAAAACTTCATCATTCTTTTTGCTACTTTCTTAGATATTCGATGAATTTTTCATCACAACTCTCAGTATTTTCATCATCTGAAGCAAATAGTAATTACTAATTGACAAAGGATTCTGAATCACAAAAGTCTTAGCTAAATAATGATTATGCTGATTCGACATAGTTTTTCAGGTTATAATGCTGAAAAGACTTCATTGATAACATATTTACAAATTCGTGTTGAATATAATTATGTTAACATTCCGTTGAATTGTTTATAGTATATGTCTGTGAATGATTGATATTGATATTATTTATTATATGCTTCGCACATACTTTGTGTTGCTATTATCTGATAACATGCTTATCTGTAAGTTACATCTAGTAAAGTGAAAATATATAAATTAATATCAGAAAATATATAATTAATTATTATTTGTTTTAAAAATACATGTACATTCGATGAATATGATTCGATGATATGAAATAATTGCTATTATGTTTTTGATGAAATAACGAAACTTTGAATATAGAATTGTAGAATTAATGTGTAAATAAAACATTCATGAGTACACCATTTTTTATAGTACATAAAATAAATAATATTCAATATCAATGTTTGATTAGAAAATAATACATATATAATATCAATATAGACATATATAATATCAAATTTAGTATTTATAATAATAACGTTGATAAATATGATAGTTTTCAGTATTTGTGCTGAATGAAAAATATTGATTGATTAACAATTCTGATAAGTATTCAGTAGCGATTATGATTAGCATTGATTCACATTCTTTATATTCTTAATTATTCAGAAAATTCATTCATTATCTATTTTGCAGATTATATATTTAATGTTCATCACAGCTTTCTGTGTATTCATCTTCAGAAGCAAACAACATTTATAAATTTTAAGCACAGGATTCTGAATCACAAAAGTCTTAACTTAGTAATGATTATGCTGATTCGACATAATTCTTTAAATTATAATGTTAAAATGATTTCATAGATAGCATACTTTCAAAACAAGTTTCGTGAATGTTAATATCTGGAGAATCCTGAGAATTATTTACTGTAAGTGTGTGTGTAAAATGTATATTTATATTATCGATAAGTTTAGCACATATTTTGTGTTATTGCTATCGTAAGTTGTAGCAATCACTTTAAATTGATATCTTCATTGAGAGTGGGAATTATTTGTAATTTGTTCTAATTTTTGTCTCATTATCCATTTCTATAACACATGTCAAATAATTTAATTTGAAATTTGAATTTCGATTTAAATATTGGAAATCACATTCTTACTTAGTCCATTTTATAGATCAATTAGCTAGCTTTTGTAAAACAAACTTTGTATTAGTTATGTTACTATTTACAACTTTTGTTGTCAATTTTGTATATTTTCCCTAACAATATACACTAATCACTAAAAATAACTGTAATAAATACGATACAATAATAAATAGGTTAATAATTAAAGATTTACAAAGTATTTTTAGCGTTATTAGATTTAATCTATATAATTTAGAAATTAAAGGCTAATAAATATAAGTATAAGTATTTCTGTAAGCTTTGTACCTGTGCTAAAATGTCTAATTAATAGATTTAATATTTATTAGAGAGTTAAAGTTCTTTTTCTCTTTTATTTATCAAGCACAAAGGCATACTTACAGTGGTGGGCCCTCGAAATGCTTTTTTGAATTAGGAAGAAGAATGAAGTTTATTATTTGAATCTTACTTATATCACTGCCCGGCTCAATAATGAGTGTGTTCTCCCTCCTCATCAATACACTCATTAACTCTATTTACTATTGATTTGTAAAGTGCTTCAATCACATCAAGGCCTGGTTGAGCCTTGGATAGCTGTGCTACAATAATTAACGTATATAACTCTGTATATACTTCAATAATAAGTTTCAACTTTACCTAACGTTGTATAATTTAACAATCAAGAAAATTGATTTCTCATTATGAAATGGAAGTGGAAGATCATAAGTAAAATAACTGTTGTTTTAGAGTAGCATCAATATATTATTTAATGCTGGGCCCGACTAACCCACTTGATTCCATTCTTCAAGAAACAAAAATGCATTCATTATTTGAATATTGAGAATGAAAGCGACTGTAACTACCTGAATTATAATTCTAATTAAGCGAAGTACCAATACTTCATCTTGAGCTCCCGGTTGAGATTGAAAGAAAAAGTCCTCCATTGTTTTTCGTGATTAAGAAATACCTAAAATCGTTCAGATTGACCCAGTTGAAGATGAACACCGAGGTCCTCTGCAGGTCCAGTGCTTGCGCTACTAGTTATAAATTACATATTGCGTCCGTATACCAATCATTGGATCCTCTTATTCTTTTCTCCAATCAGGCTTAACTACCATATATTTTCGAGATAAAATCTTTCATAAATTTGTCATCCGCATTAGAAGTGGCAAAATATTTTAATATATAATTACTCACATAGTAAACAAGAAAAAGCAATTCCACCTCCCATAACTGTACTTATATACATATTTATGTCTATACTATTTCAAATTTACTGTGGGACACTTTTAATTCAAATTATTTAAACTTGTCACTCATTCACTAACTAACAATATAACAAATTAATAATATAAATTAATATTTATTATAAAGATAATCTACATCATTCTATACAGATTCAAAATGGTTTCAGGGAGTAAATCTGAACGTCGCAGCTCTCGGAACTGTCATCGTCCGAGGCGAACTGACATTAAATTAACGGGTTCCCGTTAAAATCGCTTAAATTCGAACCGTTGTAAATATTCTCCTCCGAACCGTCCAACGTTTACACCGAGGAAACGAGTTATCTGAATATACTGCTCTGAAAGGACTTCGTTTGCAACAGGTTCTCGAAGGTCGAGTGCTGATGAGTATATTGGACGCACTAAATAGTGTTTGAAGAAGAATTAATAGTTGAGTTTTGGCTGTAAATAGTAACCGATTTGATAATTTGCAAGTGCTGGGACTGCCTGTTTGATTTGTATTGAAAACTATTCAGGATGTTCATTGTGTGGAGCGGAAATGGATTACATAATGCTGGAAAATGAATAAACGATTAAATATTGAATGATTTACATAAATTTGTATTTTCAAATCAAAATATCAAAATAAGGGAACACTAGAGCTGGAAGTAACAAAGTGGATAATTAATCGAATCAAACTATATCTTAACGTGCAAGCAATATTTTAACTAAACAGGTTAATAATCTAATCTATAATGTTAAATATCTGTCAAATTCTCGTTAACATTTAACATTTGTATATATTCAAGTATGTATAAAATGACTCACTTAACTGTAACCTTATCATCAGTACTATATTCAATCAGTACTATATTCAAGTATGTATATAGAACTTTATAAAAATGAGTTTTAAAAATATAGATTTAAACATTTGTATTACTGAATAGTTTTCTGACTCATTTATTCAACTTACCACTTCATATAAACAATCAATGGAATGCTCACTCACATTTACCAAATTATTTCACAAAGCTAAAACAATATCAACAAGTTGTGTACGATTAAATGATTTAATTATTATAACTGAACCTGATGGAAATATTTGTATAGACATTAATAAATGTTAAGTTTAAGTAAGTACAACAACCACAAAAATAATAAATAAAAAGGCTCATATAATGCTATGCATCGAAAATGAAGTATTTAACCATTCAACTAACTCTAAACAAGAAAATTAATAAGTATTAATTCTATAATCAAACAGTTCTGTTTAAACAATGGAAAATTCATAAAATAACTAAATTAATTATGTAGAATATTTCAATTTCGAAGGAAAATGACTTATTAATGGCTTATTGATTATTCATTTGTTAGTGCACTCCTATTTAACAATGGAAATCAGGAATGAGTTCGTTTTATATGTATATATGCCTTTATATTCTTAATACATGTATATTATTATATTTCTTGTATGAATCAATCAATTACTAAGTATTTAAATATAATAAACAATGTCTTAAAATTAAAACAGAAAATATTCAAATATATTGAACATTATTATTTGATTATACTTATTTTAACGACATTAATCAGCACTATTATTTATTAAACAATAATTTGATTTGACATTCGATACGATAAGTGCTTAGATATCTTCGTTATTTACCAATATATCATAATATACACAATTATACAATAAAATAAACTATAGCTATTTATACATAACATAATATACATTTGTATGTATTATACTGAATTTGCATAAATAGTTATATTTTCAGATATCATTTATAATTTTAATAAATACTAGCCACCTCCAGATATGTGGCCAAATAATTCATTCATCAGAGACAACTTCAACACCAGACAACAATAACACAAACTATGTGCATAATACACTATTCGCACGAGCATTCTTCTGAAATCACCAGATTTCGTTCGCGACTCAGAACAGAGTGATTCGGAATCGGAACAATAAATTCACTTCGAGAACCAGCTGTAACCGAACACGTTCAGAACCAGAGTATTCAGATAACTAATTTCATCAGCGATGCATTCTGCTTCCGTTTCCGCGTGCTAGTCGTTTTCGGTAAGTGATAACAACGACGAAGAGATTTTGTATAATGAGAACGTTATTAGAGAAACGCTTAAGATTTGTAATCACTTGAGGTTGCAGTGAATTAATTATATATCTGATAAATCTCGTTATCTAATTCTAAATAATGTGAATTGTATGGTAAAGATGAATTTGATAACACCAATATTATTATATAATAATCTGTAACACTACGATTTTTTAGATCTAGAATGAAAAGCCTTTATATATTGTTATTTATAATTCCTTCGCGAATATAGGAGATTTTTGGTTGATGCCATGCATGGAATGTTTTACAAATAGTATATCACGTGTATTATAATATTAATTATTTATTATTGGACAAAGTATAAGTAACATTAATTTAACCTGAGGATATGCTTAAAATAGTCATGACAAGTAATACCTTTAAATTCGAAATATATTACTGATGATTTAACTCATTATCATGGTGAAGTGGAAATATATTAAAATACAGTAAATTATATATGTTATCATAATATACGATTAAAGTTAAAATTACAAAATCAAATGAATTATTACATTTAAAGTCAATGAAAAAGGTAACGACTAGTGACATAATATCATAAAAGCGTTACAAATAGGCTAGAATAACAAATATATGCATTATATTTTAATTAAAGCTTCTTATAAATTAAATGTTATAAAGTACTGTATTTCTTTCATCTATTGTATTATAGCAAGTCTCAGATATCTTCAAACTCCCCGTAACTCTGAGATAAGAACTTTAGACTGGTGGTATAAATGATGTAAAATTTTAGGAAATATTGATGCATAGGAAGTCTTACAAACTAAATGTTTATTTTACCTCTAAGCTCAGGATGAAATTTGATGTGTGTGATTTGAACTTTTTCTAAAAGATTTTAACCATGTATTCATAAGTATGTATCCATGCATTTAAAGCTATTACGCCCATTTCCACCACTAAAAACCACCGAAACTGGCGCAATTTTCCTCACCTCAATAAATTAAAATTATTTTTTAACTTTCCTCCTGGCCTAGATAGAGGCACGCAAATTTAACTGGCATAATTTCTAATTGCCCAATAGAATGCGAAGGACTACTGCAGCTCTACGTCTGGTTCTAAATATGATGATGTTGATTATAACACTAGAAAGGTGTTCAATCAGGTCTCCCAATTAAAGTATAGAATGTAGTTACAATATATAAAATACTATTATACAGGCAAAGATTCACTCTATACAGTTATTAAATGAATTTATGTAAAAATCATATCTTTTGAAATAGAAAGAGGTGACGAATTCCATTACATAATATAAATTATTACTATAAAATTAATAAATTTATATCAATTATGTAATATCTATTTATATCTATTTTAGTGTAAAATAATGTAAAATATGATTGATTATTATTATTTCATATTTATTTGGTATATAAAGACGTTTATGTTTCCACTTTAACAAATGAAATAAATAAATATATAAATTAAGTAATAAAAGATAAATGTAATATATAAACATAAATAACTCAGAAATATATTTATTTTCACTTAACTTCACCCTTTCCACAATGCAGATTATTGTTATAATTTCTTTTAGATATTCTTTCTATCTTTGTTCCTTCTTCTTATGTTATTTATTGTCTTCGTTTATTGTCAATAAGCACTGACAAACCATTCACAATTTTAGCTAGCATGTATTTTAAATTATATATTGCACTATGACATTATACATTGTCATTGTAACAAAACGTGTGTAATTTATTTTCAGTTTTACAGAGTTTTATTTCATATACGATTCTTTTGTGATTTATTTTTTAAGTAGATTCTCAGTAATTGTACATTTAACCAAACATTGTGTCAATGTTTTAGTTTTTGTAATTATAGCTTTGATTTTTATATTCAAATTCGGTTAATAGTAACTTAGCTATAATATGTTCAATTTAATATTCCAGTTCCTCTGTGCACACACTAATTAATATACTAACTTACGGGAGTGGAAATACTAATTAGCGCACAATATTGATTATATAATTTAAATTTTGATGTTTAAAAGTAAAATGACTATATTGAAATCACAACTTGCTACATGTGAAAATCTATTAAAAATTGATAAGTTCTTATTAGTATTCAAAATAACACATTGGTACTTTCAAAATATATAATTGGACGTATTTTAGACTTCAGATTGCAATGCCTAATTAGTGTAATTCCTATAAATAGAACACATATTTTTGACACAATATATCATCTATTCACAACATTTTACTATGACAACATTTTTACAATTATTAATTCAAAATGTAAGTGTTTAACATACCTCTAAAAATTTTCTGTATTACTGTTATAACATATATAGATGTAAAAAATACAGTCATTCCTTTCGGCTCTGTGCATCAAAAAATCACAAAAAGTGAGCTTAGAGGTGTTTATTTTTATGGACTTACAAAATTTTGTATAATATTTATAACGCATATTATAACATAATATAACGCATATTATTTATTGTAGTGACATTAATATAGCTTCTAATGCTAATTTAATATCATAAATGAAGTCTTTTCAATTTTGAATATATTGGGCGGAAATTAATTTAATGAATATTTATAATAATTAAACGCGTGGAAATATAATATTATAACTTGAATTCATATAAACAGTCATAATTATTTATCATTTCCACTTTAACTATTAAATTAATATAAATTTTAATATTTAGTTCAAATAGCATCGTCAATGTTAATCATTTAATTGTGTGAATATTGTTTACTTATCTAACTAATATTATACATAGCATTGAATTTTATGCATGAGAAATTTTTAAATATTCAGTACATAAATAATATATTTGATTGGATCGTCATCAATACATTTAGAAGTCTATGATTATTATAGTATGATATACATTTATTAATTAATCATTATTAATGAAATTAGTATTCTATACATTTTCAATACTTTAGAAGTAAATTCAAGAAAATTATTGTAATTGGCTTTATATCTCAAGTTGCTAAAATATATAGTTCTATATATAACTAATACTAGCACACACTTATATACTTCATATAGTTCATGTAGATCAAATTATAATAATCACCAAAATATACAAAATTATGAATTAATTTATCGAAGAAGAGTAAGTGAAGTAAATTCAAAAGAGATTTATATATCTATATATGTCAACAACATAATATTTTGTTATGACCAAAAACAATTTTCATTCCCAAAATAATGAAAGCTAAATCTGTAATGATGAAACAAATGATGCATAGAATTTTGTTAAAAGTCTGTATTAATGCGATATGATTCATAAATCATCCATACGGCAATAATCTCACACGCCGTTAGAAAATTGATGTTAATGAAAATTTGAAGAAAATGTTGATTTTTAACTTATGTTTATATTCATTACAGTTTAAAGTACTACAGGTAGATATATATTATATATATATATTATATTATATTGTACATACATTATATTACTAATTATAAATTAAATTATAAATGATGATGACGACTCCTGAGGGCCCATATAGTGGATGAATCAAATGTCTAATTTAAACACTTATATTATGTAATAGTATTATGCATAAACCACACACTTTACATTTACCACTTTAAATGTCAAATTCATAAAATAAATAAAAGACTTACAAATTCAAATATTGTTATATGATAGGGTAAAAGTTTAAATAATGTCTTTGATGGTTTTCTAACTATTTATGAAGCTAATAAGCTGTAATTTGTTTGTTGAAGTTATAAGTACAAAAGTTTATAATATAGTTTATAACTCATCAACTCAATCAATTAAAAATCGTAACTAAAATGTTGACTTATAAAATAAATATAAAATAATATTCAAGTAAATTTTAAATACACAAAGATAAGTATACTAATATTTCAGTTCTATTTTTGTATGAAATTTTTTAATATTACTAGTATTATTAGGATTAATGTCTTTATAATAATGTTATATGATTTTACTAATATCATTATTTATCTCATTTCTTAAATTTTGTGATACAAACAAAAATAATAATTTTTTTATATTTATAAATAACTATAAATATAATTTCCATTCCATATTTATGAATTAGTTTAGAAAATTATCAAATGGAGTACAGCAAGTCCGTAATGATCCATTAAAGTTATATCAACACCCTAATTGTTGGCGTTTTCTTACATGGGCCATATGTGGAGCGATATTTGCTGGAATAATTTTGTTAATAACTTATATCTCTTTATATCTAGGGGGTTCAAAGATGAGCTGGAGCATACATTTTAATACTTTAGAATATCGATTTAAAACACTGTAGGTGTCACCATGGCGGAAATAGAGCGAGAGCACCACACCACAGATGGATGACGAGTTATAGAATTCGCATAACTTCTTATGAACAGTATATCATTGAAAAACTGAAAACGCGATTTGATGACTAAAATACTTAATTAGACATCGAAAGTTTAATTCTGAACAATTTACATGTATGATTTCTTAACATTTAAGAGCTACGGGTAAAATTAGGTAGCCGCAGAGTCGCTGATGAAATATAAAGCTAACCAGATAAAATTATATGTGGGTAATGAACAGTTTGCCATAAGAATGCAAACTGAATTTCTTATAAAATTAGAAAACTCAAATTCTGAAGGTTGAAGCGGACGCTTTGGAACTCAATCTCAATTGTTGGCGCACATCCAGAGATACTCTGGAAATCATAACAACTTTTGCATCTAGTAATTATTTGAAGATTTATTCAGATAGGACAAATCTAGACCCCGGGTTTGAAATATCTGACTTATAAACTTAGACAAACAAAGTAAAAACAGATTACTGAAGATTTTAAGGAAGGCTGTCTGGATGAAATTTTGGGATTTAGAATTTTAGTGTCATTTAAGCGTCAGTTTGAGAGCAAAAAATATGAAACGCTAGCAGAATGATAATTTTGTCAATATTTTAACTGCTCTTTTTAGAGACACTCCCAGCTTTAATCTTTGTTGAGATTTCATGTGCGTGTCTATAAATAGAAATTTTAAGAATTTATTTATTTATATTATTAAAAAATTAACACATTTTATTCACTTCACAAATGAAAATTTAGTAATGTTAAATCTGAGTTAATAATAATTAATTTCAAATTGCGATTCACAAAATCGTAGCCATATATAACTTGTATTATAGGCCGCTTATATAAACATAAATTCATCTGATAAATTATTCATTCTTTAACATTTGCGCGATTTGAATTCAAATACTGAACAATTACAACCTGCCGATAAGCATTTGTTACTGAAACAGATAAAGGAAAATGAATAGTTGAAAATAATCTATTTACCTCAAATTATAAATTTGTCATTTACAAGAAGAGTAGTTTGGAGTGTTCTGATATTATTTTTCAGATTTATATTATATAATAGTTCAAAATAGTCATTCAAACAAATAGTGAAAATCAGAGATATTTTCTGATAATTGAGGAGTGACTATAAACTTTCACTTATTTCATTCTCGGCTTATACTATAGGCTCGCGTTTACCAAATTTAAAACAATTTTTGAGATATGAAATTTTGCTGATACGTACCACTCCAAATAAAGAGATATAGCATCAGGAAGTAATTTACTATGGTTACTTATTAGTGGTATTGCTCTGGTTATGTATTCGCTAGGTTTTGGCATAATAGTATCAATATAATGTTGTATTCTTGGATCATCAAAATATATTATTTGTCCTTGTTTAATGAGCTAGAATGAAATAATTGCTCTATAAACCAATTGTAAAATGAGACACGATCAAATAATTTTTAACTAGAATAAGAAAGTATTGGTTCGTCACTAAAACAAAAACTGTCTGAAAGACTAATTATATTAACATGATTAGTAGCAAGATCTGGTATAAATTGTTGAGCTTTAGTCTATATCAGATCAAGTTTCTATTCCTGCTATAATGTGAGGATATACAATTATTTATTGTATAATTTATTACTATTACGTTAAGGATGGTTTTAATAATCTTTTTATACGATTATTAACGATTATAGACTCTCTAACATTCAAATCGACATGAAGTATACTTTTGCAAAAGTAGTAATTAAAAAACTATCTGATTATGTAATTTTTAATTTATTATTTATTAATAATATACAAAATATAGTTAGTGAATCAGGTGGTCGCTAATCTCAACTCAGTTAGAGCCCTGCTGTGACTTTACTGAGGGCCATGTTGGGTCCTTACTAAGTGGGCATAAATGACGGGTTGAGCCCGTTTTGAAAGTGGAAACACTGGCGAGCGAGAGCCTATGTTTCTTTTTCGAAAGTCTCAATGAAGTCTGTTTGTGCCGTCTCGAGGAAGTGATATATATATATATACCGAACGATTAAGCTCGATGTTCGACGTAAGAGCTGAAGTGGTAATTATATATCAATAATAAAAGTAATATTTCAATAATGGTACGTAATATATCTCACAAAAATTCATGGAAGCTCTGTATAACCAGACCAGGAATTTAACTTTCAGATTCCTCGTCTGTTTCAAAGATATATTCTTATATTCTTTCTTCAACTTTGAAATTTTCAGATTCCAAATCCGAGTACGAGCAGTAAGACACTGATCTGGACTATTAGGCTGAAGAAATTAACTATCTGAACATACGAGTTTGAAATTAGTTTTACAACAGTTGACTTTCAAATTTAGTAATGAAATTATTCTGATTAATAATGACAAATAACTCTGATTATGGTCTATCGCATAATATAATGTTATTGTTATATTATTATACAAAATAAAAGCACTATTTATGCTACTTTACACGTGCATTGTAATATTCATTTATATTTAAACTGTTCATTATGAAGTGGCCCCATATTATTTCAATCATATGATTTACAAAAAATTATGAGATATCTAATTCAAATTGATTGGGTTTAAATAGTAATAATGTTTTTATTTTACATCATTTAATTAATAATATCCAATTTTGAGTAATTTAAAATAACAAATAAGATAATAAATATACACATATACACAAATTAATCACGTGTATTAAAAATTCAATATTAAATTATAGGTACATATGAAAATATTCTTATGATGAAATTTATATGTCTATAATAATTTCAATATTACTGGATTCTGCTTCTGATCCATACATATGTAGAAAAATTTGTAGAAAGAGAGTAATATAGCTAAAACAATTAACTTCTTAATGGAGTCTAATGTTTGTTCTAAATAGAGCTTTTGCATGCTTTTGCTTTAAATAATATCTGTCAAAATATATAGTATTCATAAATGTACAAAATATTCTATATCTTAGAAAATATCCATAATGTTCAAATATAATAAGACGCTATCATTATTTCTAATCAAATAGCCACAAAAATACCTGTACCAATTATTTATTAAACAATAATTTTGTTTGCGATATGATACGGTAAGTGACTGGATATCTTCGTTATGCATATATTATTGTTTAATGCAATTTTAAAGTCATGTAAACTAAGCTATTTATAAATAACATCATACATTTTGTGTATTATTAGCTAATATATTTTTCTTTCACTTTCCGCTACTACTTTAATAAATTTCAGCCACTTCACATTAAATTATATATGTGGCCGAATACCTCATTCATACGTGACATTTTCAACACTAGGCAACAGTAACATAAATATTGTGTCCAATATATCATTAACACAAGCATTCTTCTAATATAGCCCGATTAAATCCAAATTAGCGATTCGGAACCAGAGCAATTAATACACTTTGAAAACCAACTTCAAACAAACGCCTTCAAAACGAAATTGTTCAGAGATTTAATCTCATCCGCCGCTCACTCAAAAACGGTTTCCGCCCGCGAATCGTTTTCAACGAATGAAAACGGAGACGAAATTCTGAGTTCGGACTTTGAACTTTTTATATTTTAGTGAGAATGATTAATTCAATGATTAATAAACAATTAACTATATATTTTAATTTTGACGCTATATGTACAGATAAAAACAGTTAACTTCCTATCAATAACTGCATGGTTATCAATCGTAGACTAATGATTAAATTTATAATCGTTATAATCGTATATTTTGAATTTCAATTGACTCTTGGTTGGCTTTATATCATATTATATTTTGACTACATTTTTCATTTATATGGTTTTAAGCTCCAACTTCTTCGCAGATTGGTTATAATATTAATTTATTAATCTCATTATATTTACAGTATATATTTATAATTATTTATATGTATAAGGTGTAAGTTTCACATCAAGTTTCATATCATAAATACAAAGAATTAATATTAAATAACAACTTTTACAATAACTAACATCAGTAATCCGTTTCAAACAAACAATCCTATAATTTTCCATCAAATTTGTTATTTTCTTACTCAAAATCTGAATAAGAACAATATGACACAACTCTAGATTGCTAGGCTGAAGAAATAAGTTACCTAAACACGTTAGTTTTGAAAGAACTTTATAATAACTAGCTTTCAAATTGTGTTATGCTCATAGTTTGTGCAGTGGGTGATTTATATTGATATTAATCTGGTATATTTATGCTCTAAATTTTTTACTGAACATATTGTAGGCAATATTCATGTTATTTTACACGTGATTTATTATAATCTTATACTTTGAAACTGTTTATCATTCTTATGAGGTGGTTGTTTAAATATTTTAATTTTTTTGTATATCATAAAAATAGTAGTAATTTAATATTTTCTTTTAGGGATGGTTTTTATACTACTTTTGAAGAAGTATACGAAACGTCAATTTGAATGTAGGGAGATTATAATATTAAATAGCAGGTTATAATTTCTTTTATTAAGCTAAATATACACATTAATAGGTATTACATGTGTTAGTATTCCAGATTTATAAAATATATAAGTTTAAATTTGAAGTGGGAGTAATAAAACACGATAAATAAAGTTCCTCAGGGGTCATTAGAAAATTTAAATATAATAAAAGGGAAAGAAACTGTTATAAAAGAAAATTTCTTTTAATCAAACAAAAAGCATTCAGATGACCTAAAAATATGTACCTGATTCATTGATTCAAGCTTATTTTTTCGGTTATTTTTATATAGTTATTTTAATAGCTAAATATGTACAGTGTATGTAAATATTACAGCAAAGTTATAAACTTATATACTTAAAACATTAAAATATACATAAATAGGAACTCTATATTATCATTATCATTATATTTAACACCATATTATATTTATTAAGTAAATACATGTAATAATTTGATTTGAGATTCGATGTGACAACTGAAATATCTCCATTATCAGCTTTTTAATATATTTTAATTAATTAATACATTTTTATGTATTATTGCAAATATGAATTGTGAATATGACTATTTTAAGTTATACTTTAACATTTTAATAATAGTTTACCACCTCACATACTAATATAGCATGCTGAATAACTCTTTCATCAGAGATAATTTTAACATGCGGTAGCTATAGCACAGACTTTGTACATAACATATTGTTCGATCTATCACTATTATAAACTAACCTGATTTTGCACATGATTAATATGTGAACGACTCAGAATCTGATTAAAGTATTAACTTTGAAAATTAGTTACAAACATCGAGTTTCAAAACGCTCCTTTTTAAATAACTTATTTCTTCAGCCGTTTCTTCCGTTTGTGCTTCGTTTTCAACGAGTGAAAACGAAGTTGAAGTGCTTTATATTGAGAACAACAGCTCACAGGAACTGTATATTCAGTTAAAGTTAGTGGAGAAGTAATTTTAGTGAATAAATTTGCTTGAATGTAATAAGTAAACATATATAAAGTAACCAATTTATAAATGTTTGAAAATATAACAGTTAATGATCCAGGATGATGTAGATAATTTTACAAGGAAAATGCAGGTGCAATTATGTTACCACATCGCACCATTCATCCCAACATTGTTATTACTTCATGAGAGGTTAAGAACCTCTAAGATCCCGACTTTCAAAAGAGTAGAGTTCAAAGTATCAATCATGTTGTTAACAAATACACAAACATAGATATTCATAAATAGAAATGAAGATGAGATATTTAAAAGAAATATAAAGATAATGGTTGCTGTTATTTAAGTGTACATTCATATTGGTTTCCACTTTTAATTTTGAGAAAAAATGTTAATCAAGTATTATATTAATTTATACAATAAATATTAATAAACGAAACACTGTAAAATACTCATAATATTAATAGAATGTATTTCAAGTTTGATTCAGATGAATTTAGAAACGCTAAGTGATTAGATAAATAGATTGACATCACAATCAGTTAAAAAGCAATTATTAATAATATATTATACTGCACATATTCATATTTAGTTCAATTAATTCATAATGTTAATATTATTAATAGATATTAATAGATATTATGATATATTTTGAAAATATGAAAAATTGTTTATTTATCATTGTTTTAATGCATTTATAATTATTGTCCACTCCACAATTAATGTGGTCTAGTAATTCTTTATTAATCAAAGATATTTTTGATTTGAGACAGTAAAAACACAAACTATGTGCATAATACACTATTCGCACGAGCATTCTTCTGAAATCACCAGATTTCGTTCGCGACTCAGAACAGAGTGATTCGGAATCGGAACAATAAATTCACTTCGAGAACTAACTGCAACCGAACACGTTTAGAACCAGAGTATTCAGATAACTAATTTCATCAGCGATGCACTCTGCTTCCGTTACCGCGTGCTAGTCGTTTTCGGTAAGTGATAACAACGACGAAGAGATTTTGTACAATGAGAACGTTATTAGAGAAACGCTTAAGATTTGTAACCACTTGATACTGCAGTGAATATATTTAAAATAAATATAATCTACACATGTATTATATTATATTATATTATCTTATTTATCATTAGTCGAACTAACTTAAGTTGTCTGAGGAAGTTATTTAGAGTGGCAATCATAGTAGATGAGGAATAGTATTGAGATTAGTTTGTGGTAACGTTATGTGTAACTTAGTGTGGATTTGTGGATTGTCATGATTTATGAGATGAAGATGGAATGATTGAATTGATACTTAGTACTGATGATAAAGTTACAATTAAGCGAGTCATTTTATATTTATATTAATTTATACTAAGTCAAGTTATATTGTATATATAATATCAATATTCAATTCCTTTTCTTTTTAAGTTTACTATGTACATGACAATGTTTCTTTTGAAGTAATTTTTGTTCTAACAAGCCTACATGAACTCGTCCGCCAGTACTGCTGCGCGTTTGTTTGGATCGTTTAAAAATAGTTATTTTAGCAATCGTATATCATCTTCATCAGTTAGGCTCTCGTACATAAGACGTTAAAATGATTTTTAGTAATATTCTCGAAGTTATTTATCAGTCTTCTCTGGTATTAGTTGTTGTACATATCCCCAAAAATTCTTTTTGTTGGTGAGCTGCAAGCACATATTTATCTATCTGCATAGTTCATAGCTATTTTCACATTCATCAATTCCATAATTCAACAATACTTTTTAAATAGACTTTTCGAACAATATCTCAAAATCCGTAAAGTGTTAATACAAGTTTTAGAAAGTTAAAACGGCACTTGTTTTTCTGAAAACACCTTTAACATTTATTTATAAGATTATATATTTATATTAAACAACGAATAAGCTTGTTCAGTTGATTAGAAACAGATGTTTAATAAATAATTGTTAGTTTATACACATTCAATGTACATGAAATGAAATATTAATTGCTATTAACTGCAGGGTGGTAATTTTATGTTTATTGCCATTGGTCATAATGGGTTGGAGTGATATTATTTTACCTGTTAGCATTTTAAAGTCAAATGGTGAAGTACTATTTCGGTAAGAATATGCCACTCCAAACACACCCTAACACGAATTTAATGAAAATTCCAAGGTATTAGCAATAAATTTATAAAAAATATATGTAAATACCTCATTTTTATCTGCTCTTAACAAGGCCATACAAATTTCTCGTTTTCAAATCCGAAATATGAACTTAATAACACTCCTTACACAAAGGGTGAGTTTTATGACAACTACAACCCTACATAGAATATCTACACTTACAAATACTACATTTTCTTCCATTTGTGGAGACATAAGTACGATGATGATTTTTAAAATAGTCAAACTCGTGAGCAGGTTTACATTTAGGTTGCCTATCTTAATTGCGCTATCTATTATTAAAATATCTCTTGTATTTATCCTCATATTATCTTCTTTTGATTTGAATCTGTTCTACCAACCCAATAATATAATCTCGAATTGAAATATCAGAATATTCCCCATGTTTATGTTTAAATAGTTAGAAACTGTAATTAATCGACGTTATCAACACCATGATAATTATCATTATAGTGGCGTACAACTAACGGTTGATTTTGTATCAAATGGCGGAAACTTTCATAAGTAACAGTTTCTTGTGGATTATATTCATTTCGTATGTCACTAAATAACATTGAAACTACTTTATCCTTTTTGCATTTCCATTACAACATATTGATAAATGTGTAAGTATTATCAACTTCATTTTAGTATTTAATACGTTTATAATCAATTTATTCAAATTATAATTTTTTAAGTGTAAATACTTTCTTGATTCTACTTAATTATACCGTGCCAATATATTAAATATTTCTTCTTATAATTTTATCCACTACACTTAACGTTGTGTACCAGTTATCACAAAATAATTTAGTTTAATATGGAAGTTTGAAGCACAACAGTCTATCAATTATTGACATAACATCTCTGTCTCCTTTGGTTAGTTTTCCTGCATATAAATCCATAGATAAGACAAAATTAAGAAAACAATCCACACACGTCCTAACAAGTATCCCTCTTTTGGCAGGTTTACTTGGATTGAATTGAGAAAAGAAGATACGACCAAAAAACTTTATAAGTTATTCATCTATAACTAGATTGCTCCCACAAAATAGATTTTGGTATTTGTAATATATCTTTTAGAACTAATTTTGAAGCATTTTTAAAAAAGTTTAAACTCTCTTTATAGATTCTGCCATTACATGAACTTTATTCTACTTTTCAATTATCTCATACTCTGTTCGCTCATATGCTAAGTTCTTTCTCTCAAGTTCATCTTCTGTCTCCGCATATTCATTATCTGGTTCAGGTTCACTATCGCTCTTTTCGTATTGGTCTTCTCCCTAGGTATCGGCTCTATCGTCAAACTCTTCAATAAAGTCAGAATTACCAAAATAAATACAGCGATTAACCTCTTACCACTATTTGTAATCCATACCTATACTAGTGATATATTAATTTTTATAAATTGGATCTTTACTCCAATTATTTTAAGCCGAACCTTTGGCACCATTTACAAACATGATAAAGAGTATTGAAAGATAATTATCAAACTCAACTTTAGAAATTGTAGAATAACCATAGTATAGATACTTTCTTTTCCATTCTGTGTTTTATTTAACGTTATATTCGATTGGAGCTGTAAAAATTTCCTTAAATGTAGCATATATGTTTTCATTTCTTGTAGGCATTTGTTTATTTGTTTATTTGGAGTGGCATATTCTTACCGAAATAGTACTTCACCATTTGACTTTAAAATGCTAACAGGTAAAATAATATCACTCCAACCCATTATGACCAATGGCAATAAACATAAAATTACCACCCTGCAGTTAAATACTATCATTATTAATTAATGAAAGATATCTAACTCAAATCGATTGGTTTTTACTATATTTTTAAAATGCATTAATTTAATAAATATTTGTTCGTTTTGCAATAATAATAAAACTAAAACTCTAAAAATTCTAGAATTCTCTACCAGTATATAACTAGTATAAATAATTTCACTATAAGTCTATCAATGATTTAATTTGGATAATGGGGGCTTAGCTGTTACTGCTAGATTCGTCATCCATTGTAAACAAGCATTCCATGGTTTTAGCTCCTCTTATGTGAAAACTTTCGTTAATAGAGAAAGATTGCGAACGTGAAACTGATTAAGCCGAAGAAATTAGTTACTTGAACATCTTGCTTTGAAATTGCTTTTGTGGTAGCAGGTCTTCGAACCTTGTGACCTAAAGTTATGTTACTAACTCGGACTCTTCGCTGTCGCTAATTTTTATGTCCGCTTCTACAAGTAGTTTATTGCTTCCCATGATATACTGTGCGCAAATCTTATGTTATTACTATCTGGAATCGTGGTTGTCCTTTACTAAAAAGGAATTGTTGTTCATAGTCTGGAGTGGTATTTTCATACTTATCATGTACAACATCATATGTTATGAATATTAATTTAATATCTAAATTTATTTTTAAGTTAGCTGTTTTTGTTGATCTTATTTACTAATTAATTCTTAAAATAGAAAATGTAAGTTGAACACATATAGAAAAATAGAAAGTTAAACATTTTTATATTTTTGTTAAGTGAATCGATCATTTTTTTGTGAAGATTTTTGATCCAGTTTAACAATGTGTTATTTACGACAACTTTATATTTAAATTAGGTAAAAATATTAAAAATGATAAACAAATTTTTAAACAATGTTGACCATATAAACAGATAAACAAATGATAAAGAATTATCAAACTTTACCATAAAGACGAAAATGATATATTCATTTATTTAAATAATTATCAATTTGTGATTTTTAGATCACTAAAAGTTTAATTATAATTATATAGCTATCTTGTAACTAGAGTAATATATTTATTACAATAAACTTTACACGTTGAGTTGCAATAATATTACTATCAATACTTATACCATTTTTGAAAACTGTTCGGGTGTAAGAAAGTCATAATATTTCCCAAGTATCTAATTGATCTTGATTAAAGAAGGAAAGGTGAAGTTCAGAGAAAAAGGGTGACTAGTATAGACGTAATTTACAGAGTGATGTCTTCTTCTTAATTACTTTAATCACAAGTTCAAATGAAGATATAAACTTAAACATCAAGACTCGGCACCTTTGTGTTCTTATGATACTTATCGCATAATTTGATTGATCATAAATGTACATTTCCGCTAAACTATTACATTTTAATGTTGTATATAACGTTATTTAATGTTATTTCCAATAAATATAATCTAATAAATGTAATCAATCAAATACCAATCGGAATTTATCAATCAAAAGTGTATCAACTGTTTGATAAGTGTAAAGAACCGCCTATATTCGCATATTACGCCACAAAGCGTTTAAATCAACACCACTTTCTTTATGAAAGTCTGCACCTTACGGAAGAAGAAGTTCTTTAGCACGCTCCAGGTTAAGGGGTTTTACCAGATCGAGAACTGCTGCATCATCGCGCACTACTTCGTGAACTTGGTCAAGTACGACTACTTCGCGAATCTGGGCGATCTTGACATTTCCGTGAACGAAAGCGGCTGTTCAGTTTTAATTGACCACAGAAACGGAGTGGAGATTGAACTAAAACATTCAATTGAGCAGGACTCGTTCGACCCTCCACAGGAAAAAGACGCTGTGTTCTACGACTTCGAAGCCAGAGGAATTGAAGCATATCAGAACCTGGACTTCAAATACCGACGGACGAGCTTCCCGAACCAGGCCTCCTTGAAGCACTTCGACGAAACGAGCGAGTGAACTAGATTGTACTTATATAATATTTTAAATAATAAGATAACAAATTATAATTGTTTTCAACATTTCGTATTCGAAAGTGATAAAACAGATACTCAATTCAACTACAACAGTTTCATAATTTGGACCTTTATGTCTGTATTTTGGTTTTCATTATCTTCATTTGTCTCCAAACTGGTAAGTCTGAAAATGACTCGGTATGAGATGTACGCGCTGATGATATCAATTACTTGAACAACTCCGATTCAAATTGACCATTTTGTATTAAATCTTCATAATGAACCGAAGAAATCTATTCTAACACTTCTTAATCATCGTATTAATTGTTTATATCTGTAATTGTCTTAAATCTTGATTGTATTAATTATATTTATATATTATATTTAATTATATTTATATATATTTTATTATATTTAGTCAATCCAGTACAAAAGCCTAAACAAACTTTATTCGGAAGAGCTATAATGTGAGAATAATTGATAACAAAAGATTATAGACTGATACTAGATTGTAGAATTTGAGTTTCTTAGTAAGAAAAGAACTAATTTACAAAACAGACAACTAATAATTATTTCAACCAATTATTAAAGCCCCAAAATAATCTACTCACTTAAACAACGAGAGGTCCCCGTTTTCTTCTTCTGTGATTTGGTTTTCGTAGTCTTCGATCGTTTCCAACATTTGCATTTTAAAACGATTCAGCGGAATTTGATCAATTGAAAGGGATTCTGAACGGGAGGGACATTTTGACGAAATTAATTGTTTAAACAGTTCGGATTTGAACTAAAAGGTTTAAATCATATTTTCAAAGTGAATTTAAGATATTTGTTCAAATTATTCTTCAATGAATGTATTTGGAAGATTATGTACCGAGTTAAAGGTGATTATGAAGTTCAAACAGTATTTGTGCTACTTTTACCTGATTTGCTGATATTTGAAGTTGATCAGATTCATTTGTGCAGTGGAAAGATCGATTTGTGCATAAGAAGTTGAAAACAAGGTAATTTATACTATAAATTAAATGGTTCAAGTAAATTGAAAATAACAGAGAATTTGATTTAAAAAGTAGAATATTTTTTGGCTAATAAATATGTAATTAGAATATTTACTGTTGATTTCTCATCGTATTCAATCTTAAGTTAGAAAGTTAATATCGGTAATATATGATAATGCAATGTAAGACAATCATCTTCATTAAAAATCAAGACCCACATATTAAAGTCTTGCACAATTACACCACAACGCAACACCCTCAAACGCTGTAACTCAATTCTTTAGGCAATAAGAGTTAGTGTCCTTTTGTTTAGTTCATTGATTTTAATGTTCCAGTTTATCTTTCAGTGAAAAGTAATTTATTAGTTATTGTGAAAATTATTCTTATATTTTTATCGCTTTTAGAATTTATTGATGAATAGTTCTGTGGAATTTGAAAACTCTTTTCCTTAGTAGTTTATTAGAATGTTTCATTGTGCTATTGTTTTCGCTTTTATTGTATAGATATATTATTTAGAGGTTATTAGCTATATGAATGTGTGATATTGTCGCATTATCTTATTTCCAATTATTATAATTCTAAAAATTTGTATGGTTGCGAATTGGAGACAAGTCCTTAATAAAGTTGTTGCTTATATCAAATACGCGTAAGTTAATCAATTTTTGAATTGGATTAACCGACACAATTTTGTTATTGGCAAGATATAATTCTTCTAGATCAGTCAATTGTGCAATGGAAGAGATGTTTATTATTTTATTATTTGATAACCAAATTCTGATCAATTTAGTCAAAAATTTAAGAACACTTATGTCACAAATAAAATTATCTTACAAACATAATGCTTTTAGATTGCATAGATTTCTGATTATATTGATATTCTCTACATTAGATTTCCATAAATATAATCCTGTTAGATTAGTTAAATGTTAAATAGATGTTAAATCACTTATATCGTTATTTGAAAGTGATAACTCATATAAAGAAATCATATTTTAGATAGGTTAAATGTTTTAAATCTTATTTCCGAATAAATACAGTTTATTAAGGCGCTTGAGTGGTTCAATTTTGTGAATGTCTTGAATTTCACTGTCTATGATAAATAATTCTCGTAATTACGTCATATTCTATATTCCTTCAACTGTTTGTGGTTTACAACGATCTATTGTTAACTTCAAAACACTTACGAGATTGTGATCTAAATTAATATAATTACAGTTTTAAATAATGAGATGTGTTATATTGAAGTCATTTATAAATTATATTGATAAATTTAAATTACAGTCCGCTATTTTAAGACTTTTTCGTTTGATTGTCTTAATTAATTTAGCAATATATTATTCTTGAGATTCCATTAATGCGGGGTGGAATAAGAAATAAACTAAATAGTATAAGATATTAGATAAAATGTATATAATTGTAGTTTTATAACTTAAAAGCCCGTGTATAAAACACTTTCAGTCGATGTAAACAATCAACTCTATGAGGTTGGGGTCGAGTATCGTCCATTATTTAAAGGTTTTCTGGTAAGGCAACTCTGATAACAAAAATATATTTCTTTTCAAATAGTGTTGGATGGAGTATTTGAAGTATTGTAAACTTCCTGTTAAAGTGGGGTTGAGGTTCATCCCTGTTAAAGGGGGGGTTACTTGCTTCCTAGACCACTTTTTCTGACTTCCGGCATTTCATAGGGTCTAAGCTATCATAATTAATTTGAAATAGATTTAATTTCAAAATAATACAGTATTACTTAATTGTATATATTTTACATAACTATATTAAATTACCACTCCAATAAAAATTCATAATAAATTATTTGATTTAATCCACAGATTCGGTCAGATTCGAATCGCACAGTCGATTTATTCTCTCCTAGTTAAAGGAGGGTAAATTATGACATCTCCCGAAAAAATGGGATCGTCCAACCCCACTTTAACAGGAAGTTTATTATTATTTTTATTTGTTGTAAAAATAGAAGATATTAAAAATAGATATAAAAATAGAAGATTTATAAAAATAGCGTTTAAAGCTTAACTACCACAAAATTTATTTAAATATTATACATACAGAATAAGCTTAGTGTTTTAACCTCAAACTTCATTAAGATTTAATTAAATATACTAAATGTCAATATAATATATTTTAATTGATTCACTGTATATTATCTCCCTCTGCAAGCTTCAAAAACAAAGCAACCACTACGTTCCCGAACTGTACGTTTATCAAATTCACCCTCAGAACTATATTCCTCACATTTCTGTAAAACTTGAAGTGCGTTTTTCTGATTCTTTTGAGCTACTTTTTTGAACTGATCAATACTTCGTTCTGTTCGTAAATATTTTAAATTCTCTGTGATAATTGAATTAATTTTGGTTCAGGTTCATACTGGTCATTAATTTATATATTTTAAGCGTTCACGTGAGTTAGGGCTGGTTATAAATCGATTATGAAGTTTTCACTTAAGTTCGCCGATTTAAGGCTTTTTAGTGATGAAATATGATTGATATTCACTATTTTGTTTCTCGCCAAGTGTAGTGCTTAAAGAGGAAGATTCTGCAGTGGAAAGATATTTATAATGCCATTTACACCAAGTTAAACACTGCGTAGACGTTTTAAATTACTTAGTGGCTAAATATCGCATATTTTATTGTCCCATAGGTTCAAATCCGTCAAATTTACTAAGTTTGATAAGGGTGATATGTTACTGATTTCAGTTTGGGATAGACTCAGGATAGTTAGGTTCTTAAGATGTTTTAAGGCTGATAAATCTCCAAGATTGTTGTCAGACAACGACAAAACACGCAAGTTTACCAAAGACTACAAGAAAGAAATATTTTCTATTTCGTTACTGTCCAAATACAATGTATTCAAACGAGTGAGACGCTAAATACAGTAAAAATCTAATTTTTCTTAGTTGAATATGTGCAATAATTTCAGATTTGCCATAGCTTCAATTCCATCTATTGATTTAATTTTGCACTCTTATAACCTGAGTTTAACGATATTTGTTGGACTCTACACAAATTCAAGAGATTAGCATTTTTATACAAATATATTAGTGACTGGAAGGTCTTACAGAAATTTAAGCGATTTAAGAAACGGTTAATCTTCTATTTTCAAGTATTTATTGTGAATAGTATTACATAAATCTTAGTCCAACCTGCTATTTGCTTCATTAATTTCCATTAAAGTGGAGTGAAATAAGAAATATATTGAATTATATAAGATATTGGATAAAATACTAAGAATTTACCATTTTCACGCCGGTACTGTTGTTGAACAACGAGTGATATATATAGAATGATATTTTATTAAAGTTTGTTATATTTTGTCATATTTACGCATTTTCATTTCGTTATTCCAACTTTTGACAATAGCTTACTTTTGACAATAGTGGACAAAAAGACAATAATTGTCAGTAAATCTTATTATCCACAAAAGATATCCAGAAAGAAAAAAACATTGTGATGTATTTTAGTTTCACTCTTTTACTATTAATACAGTGTTGGACTGAACATAATATAATCATAATAGCTGCTTTCACTCCCTTTGTAAATTTTTTCTGTTACAAAGATAACTTCCGAGGTCAACAATGTTAGTTCAAGTGCCGAACTAACTTAGGTTGTCTGAGGAGGCTATTCAGAGTGACAATCCTAGAAGATGAGGTATGATGTTGAGATTAGTTTTGAGGTAACGTTATGTGTAACTGAGTTTGGATTTGTGGATTGTCATGATTTATGAGATGAAGATGGAATGATTGAATTGATACTTAGTACTGATGATAAAGTTACAATTAAGCGAGTCATTTTATAATCATAATATTAGTTAGTGTTTTTTAACTAACTAAAATATTTACTATAGCAAATAGAAATCACTGGAAACATTATGAATTCAAGAATGAATACGTTGCGGTAATTTAAGCTGAAAATGATGCCATATTCTCGCACATCTTATACAAACATGTGTTAATTCTCTATCTGAAATCAATAAGTTACAACTAATTTTTGAGTACTTATTTACGCATTTTCCTCAAAGAAGTAACTGGAATGTTAATAACTCTCATTTTGATTGCGAATATAATTTATTCTTTTTGAGGTCTCTCCTAAATATCTATATCGAAACACCTCAAGTACACCCAAACAAAAAAAAAAAAAAACACAACACCCCCCAAAAACCCCCCCACAAACACCAAACCAACAAAAACCAACACACACCACCAACCACAAAAAACAAAACCAAACCAAAAAACAACACCAACAAAAACAACAAAAAAACCAAAAAAAAAACAAAAAAAAACAAACACAAAAAAACCCCACAACCCAACCACCAAAAACAAAAACACAAAAAAAAAAACACAACACCAAAAACAAAAAAACCAACCACACCAAAAAAAAAACCCCACAAAAAAACCAAAACCAAACCCAAAAAACACCACCCACCACCACAAAAAATAGGAAACTTATAGATTGTTTACATATCTACAACTTAGTTAATTTTAGCTTCCAACATGAATAGCTATTTGACAAATAGTTTCTTTAGAGGTCGAATGAATACGATCCTATTCCGCTAAATATTTAACTTTTAAAGTTTCACCAGAGGTCTCAATGCATCTATACAGATCGCATTATTCGAATTTAGATTTAATTTAACGAGTTTAGTCAAGTACTGAAGAGGAGAAATATCAGCAATGTAATTACTATTAAGTGAAAGATCTTCCAAGTTAATAAGATGACGTAATGGTTTGATACTTGTTTACCCACAATATCCTAAATTTAATTTGCTAAGTTTAACCAAGAATTAAAGATGTGAGATATCTATCTTATTATTTCCTTCAAGAGATAATTCTTCTAAATTTACAAGTGACTGTAGTATGGATGTGTCCTTTAAGTAGCAAAATATAATTTTTAGCTCTGTTAAGAACATAAGTTGCGAAATATCAACTATTTTGTTACCGAAAAGATACAGTTCTGTCAAGTTAACAAGTGGTCTCAACGACTCAATATTTTAAACACAACAAAACTCTAGGTTTAATTATCCGAGTTTTGTCAAATTCTCAAGGGAAGATATATCTACATCATTATTACCATAAAGCGTCAGCTCTACTAAATTTTAGAGTGGCTTCAAAGCTTCAATATTATTAATACCACAATTTCGTAGGTTTAATATATTTAATTAAGTTAAATATAAAAGTGGAGTGATTATAATTCCTTCATTGAAATCTAGCGATAGTTATACTAAATTTATGAGTTGTTACAAGGCATCTAACTTAGTTAGCTAACAACTATCCAACATTAATACTTTTAATTGAGTTAAGTACTAAAGCTGCGTTATATCAATCGACTTATTATTATTAAGGGATAACTCTTCTAAATTAGCAAGCTATATTAAGGCATCTACATTTTCAAGATTACAGCAGTCTAAATCTAGTTTAACAAGCTGCTACATGCGCTAAAGTGGATTCAAATCCAGTTATTAATTACCACTTAGCGTTAATTATATTAAATTGGAAAGAGATACCAACTTATCAATCTGTTTTACGTCGCAATAATCTAAATTTAAGATTTTAAGCTACGGCAAGTGCTGTAGTGGGGAGATATCGATTTCATCGTTGCTTTGCAACGATAGGTAGCAATATGCCAAGTTAACTTTGGTGAGTTAAGTCATTTGTTACAGTGCATTAATATCAATTTTCCACTCATTAAGTGTTAATTCAGTCAATTTCTTATACCTACTAATTTCTTCTATTAATGTCCTATTTAAAACTTGTTCTTGTTCTTCTTTTTCTTCATATTGACTTTATTCGTATTGCAAGTCAAGTACCTTCAAGTTTTCGAGGTTCAAGTCTTTCACGCTTTTAAATTTGCAATGAATCGCCAATTCTTATATATTTTCATTTTCAAGTTTTGGAATAGCGTTTTCGCAGTCCTCCAAAACAAGTTTTTGAATGTTGAATTCATTCAAGAACTATAAACTTTAAAGTTTTGGACAGTTCGTAATGTTTAGAATTCCACTCTGTATTCTCTAACCATATATTTTTGTCATCAAGCGGTTGTATTCGGAGAGTTAGTCTTTGTTACAGTTTGATTGCATTCTGATTTGGGGAGTGAAAAGAACATTACTTAAATTTTAACTGCAAAATTAAATGAAAGTAGGTTGACGTGTTTTATTAAGATAATTTGTTTTATTAAGATAATTAATGAGTATTCAACGAATCTTATGAATCTTGTATATACAAATTCTTATATAATGAATCACAAATTCTAATCTGCCGGAATGAGGCATTAATTATTTACCTTTCATATTATTATCTTTAAATTATCTATTTGTATTTTTGTTTTACATTTGTATATATTTAATCAACTACTTATCCACATCCATATCCACCTCTAATAAATGACTAGGGCAGTGTACGTATCTATTGAGTACGAAAAGAGATGTTGTGTAATGTGTTTGAAAACATCTATGTGTTTATGTTTATTTGCAGTTGGAATATGGATTTGCTACACGAAAACATCCATTGAATATCCGGTTTATACTTTATAAGCACCATAAGACAAATATTAAGCTTATGAGTTATTTAAGTAATTACAAACATTAAAATTTAACTCAAATATCGGTTTAGGAATTGCTTTATCAATTGTAGGTTTCTTTGGAGTAATTATTACTATATATATTTACAATAAAGATGCACAGATCGAACATCACTAACAGTCTTAAAATTATTCACAACTTTCAGAGCTCGATGAGATAAAGTGATAAATGGGTTATTTAAAAGATTTTTTGTTTATTTTAGTTTGTTTATTTTAGATTTTTCAACTTGAGTCCACACCTTCAGCTGCAGTTTGTATAAATGATAAAAATATGTTGTATTTAAAAGTGATTTAAGTGAAAGGAGAAGAGTGGTAAAGTTACAAAAAATAAATATATTCGCTTTAACATGTTTGTAAATTTCTATTTATCAAAATCAATTTAACTAATAGTTACATCATAATAGAGGGGTGTTATCATATGTCATTGATTTTTGCCTCTATATCTTATATTTAATTATTATTAATTATTCACTGACCTAATTCTGTCCAACAACAGCTCTAGTTTTGAGTTAAATATCATTGAGATGAATTATCTTTAGCAAAGCCCTCTTTTTGAATTAGATTCAGCTACTATGAATTAAGCTTTACTTCCGCTCTAAAACGACTTTGTTCGCCATCCTTTAATTCGTGGGCGTTTTCCTCGATAAAACTGACGGAATTAAAATAATTTTGTCGGTAAACTGGTCAACGCAGATAATTCTGTTACTTTCGAACAGAATCTTTTAGTACACCGTTATATTGGTCCGAATTACATCCAGGATAAATTCCTCGTCAAAAGCAACGTTAATAATTTTGAATAACTCCGAACAACTTCTCGCAAAATTAATAATATTGCAAATAGCCTGTTCTTTGGAGTAATTTGCATAACGTGTTATTACTTAAGTGATACACTATTTCATTATTGTGCGTACAGCTTATTGTTGAATTAAAATATATACACCAGATCGTAAATATGATAATTACGACTATAATAACCAAAATGCGGAATCTTGCACACCAAAAACATAAACAGATTCTACTACCTCAAAATGAAAATGAAATTGAACACAACCTACTGTGTTAACACATAATCATAGTGAATAGCAATTTGTCCAAGTTAATACAAGAAGATATTATATTCTTTGTGGACTAAATAGTTATCAAATCAAAGTATAACTTCTATTGAAACAATGCTAAATCATCAATATACACTTACCCCATACAAAAAGCAGTTATCAACAAAAATTTTCAATACAAACTCAATTTGTTTAGTTTTGAATCAAAACTGTTAGTTTCAATTTTTAAGAACAGCCTGATCAAGGTACTAATTTGAAAGTTTGACGATGATTCTTTTGCGATTTAGGGATATGGAGAGTGGACTAAATATATATCTTAAATTATATAAATACAATTAATTTTTCTTCTACTCCAAACGGCAAAACAAGATATTTCCACTCCACAATAATGAATACAAACAACATTAATACCAATGCTGAGTCAATCACAATGTAATCCTTTTAAAACCAAATTGAAAACGATTCTCTTTCAATAAATCGAATCCCGGAGCTAACTAGTTTATCTTTATTCGATATTTTACGCATTAAGAAGTTACACATTAAAAACTGCAGGAACTTAATCCCAAATATGAGTAACAAAACCTTAACGGAACTTTACTTTGAAAACTGCACCTTCATTCAAGAGGACGTTCAACCAAACGAAGCAGATTTTATTAATTTCTGCAAAACAAATATTTCTTTTAAACAAAAGAACATTAATTATTATTAAATTATGGAACTGTTCACAAGCACAAAATCTGACACAAGATTCGAATAAATGGGCCAGTTGAGAATACTGGCATTCAATTTCTGCGAAATACAGTACACAAATATGCTCAGACCACTCGTTAACCTAGTAGAATTATCAATGAGCGGAAATAAAGGACTTGACATTAAATTTATCCAATATTAGACTAACCTCACTAAACTTTGCCTGCAATACTGTAGCCTGAGTAATTTAAACGCACTTAAAACACTTTCACATTTAACAGACCTGAACCTAGATTTTAACAAAGGAGTAAACATAACACATCTTTAACACTTAACACAGCTCACCAAAGTATAATTAAATTGCTGCAGCCTAATTAATGTTGATGCACTACAAACACTAATAAATCTGCAATATTTAAGCATAAAAGGAAACTAAATCGTATATATTTAACCATTGACAGAATTATTATAGTTATCAGAGCTTAAGGCAGCAAATAATAATATTGTTGATATAAAGACAATAGAACAACATCAAAACTTCTACTAGTTCAAATTCAGTGATTAACAACAGCCAAAAGAGGTACAAATTAAAGCAGCTGACATGGCAAGAGGTGTTAACTATCAAATTAAGCGCTTGGGATAACTGGAATAATAGTAGAAAAAGTTATAATCACAATATAGAATTATAAAGTTGCAAATATCTGATTGTTTATAAGAATTAGGTAATAATCGAGAATAGTTTAGTTCCAAAGCAGTATCATTGTTTTAGTAACTGAATACTTCCGAAAATTTATAGTGAATGAACAATAGTTTAAGATATATAATTAACCAAACTCGAAAACTTATTTTGCATTCTTTTTTGAATAAACAAATCACATTTGATGTGAAGTATATGTAGTTATCACGGAAATTATTCTTGATTTCGTTTAATTGCTATACGGTCTGATTAATGTGTTGTTTACATATTTGATGTCATTTCTTGTAACGTTATTTTGGTTAAAATACGTTATTTTTTGTCAAAGAATTATATCTTAAAGTTATTATTTCATCTCATAAATCATGGAAATCCACAAATCCACACTTTGTTACACAAAAACTCTTACACAAACTAATCTCAATATCGTACCTCATTTTCAAGGGTTATCACTCTGAATAACAATCATTCCATCTTCACTTATAATACTACATATATTAATCATATTAAGTGAATAATTATATCATGGCTCAAAATTACAAAGTAAGACTAAATAATTATCTTAAATTTGAATTTATATTATATTTTGAAATCCAGAATAATAAATAAATTTATGTTTCCACTCCTCAACAAATAAATGGATCAAAATCCGAATCCTGAATTGAACAACGAAATTGAAAACCCGTTTTTGCAATAATTTTTGCAACTTGTTTAAGTTTAATAATAGAATTAACATTTAACAACCAAAAAACAACCAGATTCACCCTACCAAATTGAAAACGGAGTGCTTCAAATCATAAACGATTTAGACCTTTAAACGCAACATCAGATTTAAATTTTGGATATACACACACTGGAACTCATAAACTGCCAAAATGACATTTAAATTACAAACGACAAAGTAGTTTAACTTGACCTGCGAAACAGCCATCTTTCATTGAGTGGATTAAAACTGGAAAATGTTCATAAACTTAAATTCTACTCTTATATGTAATTCTAAGAAGAAAATAAGAATTTGACCGCTGAAATCGCAAGATAATTCAAGAAACTTAAATCACTCCACTTAGATGCTAGAAAAATTGACCTAAACCATCTTAGGGAAATGACAAGCTTATAACAACTTGAATTACCAAATTGCAGTTTATTACAGATAAACGTGATCGGAACACTCATAAACTTGACAGAATTAAATATAAACGGGAATAAAGGCGTTGACATTAGTCCACTTCAACATTTAACCAAATTAATAAAATTATAAATGATTAGATGTAGTCTAGATAATTTAAATGTCTTAAAACCACTTACTGCTCTAACAGAATTGAACATATGCAATAATAGAGGAGTATCTGGACTTTAACTTTTGACATCGCTCAAAATATTAAAAATAGACTCGTGTAATTTGAAAAATTTGGATTAATTAAGACCACTTACTAAATTATTTGAACTTTTCATCAATTAAAATGAAGGGGTTGATATAACTGCTATATAACACTTGTAACAGCTTGTTAAGTTGTAAGCAGGTAATTGTGGTTTAGTTAATTTAGATCCTTTGCAACACTTTGCAAATTTAGAAGAATTGAATCTATTTTATAATAAGGGCGTTAATATATCTTCATTAAAGCATTTGATATAACTTAAAGTATTGGAGGTAGATTATTGTGATATAAATAGTTTAGAAATGTTGCGCCCACTTTGTAATTTAGTTAAACTATCACTAAATTTCAATGAACGTGTAGATATTACTCCACTTTAGCACATGACCTATCTTTTAAAATTAGAAATTAATTCTTGTTGTTTGGTGAATATAGATGTATTGAAACATCTTATAAATTTATAAGAATTGAGCCTCTCATCGAATGCGATAATATTTATTTAGCCTTTGGAGGAATTGAAGTATTTAACAAAATTGAATGCAAGGTTTAATAAGATTATTGATTTGAATACTCTAGAGAAACATCAAAATTTCAAGATATTCGAATTTGAAAATTAAGAAGATCCTACGAAAGACGAATTAAAATCTGCCAACATAACGAGAAATATCAACTGTCAGATGTCTCTTTTAACATAGAAGTTATGTAATATAAAAGCTTAAAATACTGCTGTCACAAATAGAATATTTGAATTACTAGATACATAATAAAGTAGTAATATATAATTTATTGCACATGTTACATTTCTGTTTAAATAGTTGGACTTATTAGAAAATGTTACATGTTAATGATGTTCAATATTACATTAACATATTACGTATTACATTATATGATATTTTAATAACAATATATTTAAATCTACCACAATAATTATTTAAAAAGAAAAAACATCAATCATTATAATATTTAACGCCACAGGCAGACATCTAGTTTTTTATCATTTTACAATTTAAAAGTCAACGCTTTCGTTTCCACAGTTCATTTAGTTTCATAATGAATGTTTTTAGACCTCCGTTCCATAATTAGCAAATTAAGCCGTTCAAGCTGAGCTGTTTACTAACCATTTTTGTATATTTTAGGACTTAGAGATCACAGTGAAGACGACTTTTCAATGACTTTCTGGATGGTATCTTCACTCTTTTGAACGTGAACAGTCTAGTACTTTTTATATCATATGATAAGGTTACAATTAAGTGAGTCATTTTATTATATAAATATTACACAGTTTAATACACCAACACAATAACACAATAGATAAATGAAAAGTTATGTTTGGAGGCTATTCAGAGTAATTACTGTACGATGGTAATATGTCATAATAAGTCCTAAGAAAATATGTTTTCATTTGACTTCATCTTTATCATGCGTGTGTAATTTAAAGATAACAAAAACTGAAAAGTGAGATTGAAAATAAGATATCACATACCTTTTAAAGTTCTAAAGCCTTGACAGTTTATGTTTAAAACATATAATATATATAATGTTGTATAATAATGTTGTATGATAATCAATCATTTAGTATGTAATTTTTAATACTGGTATTAATTAATACTGGAGTTTTGAAATTATTTTCAATAACTCTTAATATTATTCTGAACTCTCAGGAACCATTTTTTCATATAAAAATGAAAACAAGAAACTTAAGCGTTTCAAAGATGTTATTGTAATAATTGTTTGACTGAAATGAACGCAGTTTATTTGTTGGACAAGCTGTGTGCTGATTTCCCATTTAATAAACACAGTTGATTATTTTTTGTATTTAAAAGTAAAATTATAATTTTAAGTTAAATATAAATAAAGGCCAATTATTTGTTAATATGAAACAAATACGTGATAATAGAAAAATAATTTCACTCAACAACCTGATACTGACCATACGTTCGCTATAACTAAGCATGTGTTGTAATGCATCAATACAACGGAACAACCTCCCGTGCAAACCGAAGGAAATAACGAGCAAAGAGAAACTGAGAAGCGAGAACCAGTTTCTGGAAATTAAGTTAGCGAGTCAGGTAAAACTGGTCCGCTGACGACTCTGTGAGGGCCCTGTTGGGTCTTTACTGAGTGGGCATAAATGATGGGTTGAGCCCGTTTTGAAAGAGGAAACACTGGCGTTCGAGAGCCTATGTTTCGCTTTTGAAAGTCTCAATGAAGTCTGTTTGTGCCGTCTCGAGGAAGTAATATATTACACCTTTTGTAATGTTATTTATTAAGATTTGATTTCAGTATTAAATAATAATAATATATAAATAAAGGCAAATATTAATTACTTCTACAAAGTTCTATAAAGTGAAATAAAATATAACAATAATGAAATAGAAAAGTTGATTTATAACTGTGAAATAAATGCATCACACAGTATATTACGTTTATACTGATCATCATATGACACAACCAAGATCAATAAGAAACATATTCATTCAGCGCCTTTCGGCGTTATCAAGAAGATTTTAGAAAATTACCAATTTTCCAGTTCCCGTTTCGTCTTTGTCTCAAAAAATATTATTTTTCATCATTTTTGAACAATATTCATTTATTTATAAGTTTAGAGGATAAATATTTAGTAGACTTTAATTATAATAAATCGTAACAAATTTTATTATTTATTTATGACACAGATAGAACACGAATCAAATATTTACAAGTTATACAGATCAGTAGTTAAAATGAAGTAATTTCTAGATAAGTTCTCAATCCAAAGTAGTTGAATAGTATATGAACTATCCAGTGCACGTAATTGTTGATGAGAAGTACTGTATATATTTTTGTCCATTTATTTTTAAATATTATATACTATAGGTTCTAACTAGATAAGTTAAGTTAAGTAATTATTCAATATTGCCCAAATACAATTTATTCAAACGTGAGACGCTAAACGTCGCTAAACACAACGAAAATCTAATTTTTCTTAATTGAATATGTGCCATATATTATAGTATCCTAAAAATTAAAAAATGTAACTTGATGAAATAAAATCACTATATTGTTGAACTGGAGCAATTTCTAAATAAGTTCCTAAGAAATATTATTCAATCCAATTTCCATGTATAATTGTATTCTAAAAATGCAATTAGATTATATATGGAATCACTTTATCTTTATAACATATGATTATATAACAACAGATTAACTATCATCCGTTATCAAGTCTAATTAATTGACAAACATTTTGTTACTATTGTAGTATTCACTTTAAGAAACTGATTAGGAACGAGATTGCTACGCAGATTAAATAAGTTGATAAAACTATTCGCTTTGAAATTTATATTGAGGCAATTAATCTTCAAAACCTATTGTAAATTTATGAGTGTGATTATAATTATCATATAATATTGGTGCACCGTATATTGATAATTGTAATTATTATTTTACAAAATTCACACATATTTTGTGTTAATTCAGTCTAGATTAAGAATAATAATCTTAATTCATTGTTGCTAAAGTGGATATTAAAATTATTGTTACCAATGTAATATAATCTTTTGTTATTTATATATTTATTTTACAGAATGTGTTTATTACAGACAGTTGAGTTTTGTTATTAAATAATTTGATTTCAATATATGTGAAAGTAATATTATGAATTTCAATATATAAAATACGTTATATACTAATCATTACTATTCTGTTAATACTTTGATATGAAATTGATAATATATGTGACTATGCATTTTCTAAATATTACAGTGGTCAGTGAAATAGTTTATTATATAGTTTATATCATAAATCAAATATTATAATAAAACAGCTCAATATTCATATTCATAATATATATCATTTATGACATTGAATATGAATGTCAAAGCAATTTATCAAACTAGAATCAATAATAAACTATAATAAAAATATAAACACTTTCATTCAATAGTATAAATAGTTAATTAAACTAACTAGTTTAATCTATAAATAAATAAAATAAGTATATACTTATACCTGGGACTTGTCGTGACATTCTGAACATAGTCACGGAAGTAAGGAACACACGAATATAATATTTTTAAATGTTCCTGATTAATGTAATTGATTATTAAGTGGGTGTTTTTTAGATGTGCCAAAAGACATAACAACTTGGTACGATTTGAAGTGTAAAGTAAAAAAAGTATAATTTTTCTTCTGTCCTATTATAAATCTGATATAAATAAATTTTATAAAATTCACTACATCAAAATTCAAATAGTGCAAATTCGCCTTAATTTTAGACTGAATTGTCAACAAATACAATTTAGTAACATGAAAGCGGCAACTCAACTATACTAAATCAAAAGACTCATAAAGCGCACGCGAACAGGTACTGATCTCCTATTGGTAGTTGTATACTGATGAAACTGGTCAAAACTGATGTTTTAATTGTATTTATATAAACAGTATGTTAAATTAGAATTTAAATCAATTGACGGATTATTATTAGGGACATACTGGATAACTCAAATAACTATTTAGAGTTAATATTATTATTTAGAAAATTCATGATTCTAACAAAATGACATCTAAAATCTAATGTTCATAAATTTGAATTGAAATAGTTTGGATTATTTTCTTATTATATTGTTGAGTTAAGTGTATATGTCTAGTGCCCAGCACCATTCATAAATAAATGTGTTGCTGTTCAAACAGTCATATTTTAGCTTACTCATTGTTACTAGCTTGGCACACTAGCTGTGAGGCGAAAACATAACCGTTTTAATACCTCTCAAGTACCCTAACTATTTTATAATTTAAGAAAGATTTCTCAACTTCAAAGTTCATCTTGGACACAATGTTAGAAATTTGATTTTGACTAAATTAAGGAAGACTCAGATTTCAATTTTATTTTGATTTATTATTATTCCATGAGCCAATAAGATAACTTAATTATAATATTTAAGATATCTCATCAAACAAATCCAAACTAAATCTGACTTAGCGAAAATTTTTTGTACTCTTGAAATAATAATAGCACAACGACGCAGTTATGGCTTTCGAATTATTCAAATATAGTAACATGTTGGTAGAACTGGGTTGGTTTTGCACTTATTTGTTTTTAAATTATAAGGTAAATTTGCTATAACTTTACTAATCGAGAACATGTGGTGATTCTATTGAACTAAATACTTTGTTGTGTTTACAGTAGTAACTACCCCCAGTATTGGTGTGCTTGACGTTTTTGATATTAAAATAAATTTTATAAAAACTTACTTATTTGTTGAACTTGTAAATGACAGATGAATTCGAATTTACTAGGAAGTGGACGTTATGATTGTTGGACCTGAGGTGTTCTGTGATTTAATTATTTACCGCAGTTTCGATTATTTGTTTTCAAAATCAACTTCAAATCGTTGACAACAAAACGATAAATATTAATTTTGGGAAATAAATAATATTTTGAACTCGGTTGCTGTACCTGCTACCAAAGCCCCTCAATTGATTCAAGATTAGAAATAGAAGTAATATTTTTATTTATCTAATCTCATTCGCTCGAAATATTCGCTCAATGTCAATGCCTTCTGTTAGTCTAAGATGTTGGGAACGAGCGATCTAGATCCATATTGAAATACCCTAGCCTTGAGAAGAGCCAAGGAAAACTATCTTAACAATTTGTGGAAATTCTAAAATCTAAAAGTTGCATTTAAAATTACTGGACTTAATATAAAGTGAATCAAGACTCCAAACTATAAGCCACGAGTATTTTCTGGTGGACCGCCCACTATTCAGGTGTATATGGAGTCAATTGGTAATTTTATAGGCATTTTCCAGACACATTTATTTCGTGGAGTGAAATATAATATTTTATTAATATTTTATTTTAGGAATTTATATTTCTGTAATATAAATCGTTGAATAATTCAGAAAGTTTCTGAAATATCTCAATATTCGCATCATTTTGTTATGTGCCAAAAGACTTAGCCAATATATAAAAAATGTACATTTAACTCACTTGACTATCATTTATCGTCATACTTGCTCTTGAGCTTTAGATGAATCCTTGTTTATATTAGTCTTCTTTATTGACCTTGATCTTTTGGAAAGTAGAACTCCTTTAATACGTGATTTTGTGTATCTTTTGATCCATTTGATAAAATTATGTCTTTCGATCCTCTTGCTGATTAAAATTGACAACTGATATCTTTGTGTTAGATTTGTTCAGAATAGTGAATATTTTACTTATTTTATAGTAATTATTTTAATTAGTAGTGAAAAACATAAATGTTTGCACATTGTTATTTATTATAGATCGAGTAAGATTAAGAGCCAAATAGTCACTAATAAGATCTAATTTATAGGGCAATTGTTTTTGAAACCAACATAGTTTTAATTAGTTATATTTTTAACTTATTCTTGAAATAAAAACTTCACATGAGTTTTAATCTGAATAATTATAATATTATATTTCTGTTAACTTTTTTCCGAAAATTCACACTACTCAAGATATTAAAATTCTTAATATATCACTGAATAAGATCTTCCATGACTAAGCACGCGTATTCTTTATTACACACATATTGAATAACTATAATTACAATTTTGACATCTAGCCAATAATTGAATCTCTTTTTCGAAACTATATTAATACATCAAATTTTATAGAATACGAAATATATTATTGTGGCTTGAGTTTATTATTGAGTGATTAAATACTAATGGATTATCTTCAACTATCTTTAGTGCTCTAATATATCTCATAATTAGAGTTCAATGCTACTTCATTAACTTCACAATTATGCAATATAAAGTAGATTCAATATCATATCTATATTACTAAGTGACACTTATATAATATTACCAAAATTGAAGAAAATAATATTTACTTATTATGATTGTGTACTTGTAAATGCAACAAATACGTGGAGAGTATTTCAGTACTTTAATATGGTTGGACGTCCAGTAAAAATGGAGACACGATATTTATAATATTCTTCAAAATATTTGTGGTGAACTGCATTACCACAGTATTGAACAACAAAATATTGTTGGAAGAATATTTAACAAGATTGACGAAAGCGCATGTTTTTGTTGTGATGCACGTACTATCATATGTAGTGAGTAAATTGTATTGAAAATATAATACAATTTCGACATGCAATTATTGTTCGCCGACGTTCCGTTTCTAGAGAATGTATTCTGTACACTAACCATGAACCGCATCACATTTCGACGTATCAGTCGGAATGTTTCCACGAGTAATTCTAAAATTTATAGAATTTCATACAATTGAAATTGATGTATTCACGTAACCTGTTGCGACATTTTGGAACTAATCTATCGTTAAATATGACGCTGAAAGTTCACCAGAAATAGCCTAGAACTAGCTTTATGATATGAATCAGCTTTATAATTGAATGGTTTGCGCGGTGATAAGTGTAGTTTGCACCACGCAGATTGAATAGTAGAATGTAAGTCATAGCGTGAAAGCTGGATGGAAATTAGACTTCTCGCTAGTTGTTCGCATATTGGAGAGGCAGCCCGCGAGAGTGACCTAGTGAGTCTGTGCATTGATATCAGCAGAACATTTTAACTTACCACAATAACTATATTATGTTATGGAGCCTTCGACTGACATAACTTTTTGGTTTCAGTTAATAAAAAATACTCACATAGACATGTAACTTCGTCAATTGCATTTCACAAATCATTGATTCTAGCTCAATATTAGGTAAAACCTGTATATTTCTACTTTTCATTTCACCTAGTATGATTTTGATTTGGATACATATAAATTTTACAGATACTGCAACCATCAATTATGTTCTACCTATGAGTTCAAATATAGTATGCAAAATAATTTAAAAATAGTTCGGTAATTATGGAATTCGTGCAGGCTTCCACACTTTGATTTGTGAATTGCAGAAGTGAATATTGAGTTCAATTACGCATTATCAAACGAATTCATTTTGAAGAATTCATACCAGCTTCGAATCATATAGTTTGATTGTGTACTTGTAAATGCAACAAATACGTGGAGAGTATTTCAGTACTTTAATATGGTTGGACGTCCAGTAAAAATGGAGACACGATATTTATAATATTCTTCAAAATATTTGTGGTGAACTGCATTACCACAGTATTGAACAACAAAATATTGTTGGAAGAATATTTAACAAGATTGACGAAAGCGCATGTTTTTGTTGTGATGCACGTACTATCATATGTAGTGAGTAAATTGTATTGAAAATATAATACAATTTCGACATGCAATTATTGTTCGCCGACGTTCCGTTTCTAGAGAATGTATTCTGTACACTAACCATGAACCGCATCACATTTCGACGTATCAGTCGGAATGTTTCCACGAGTAATTCTAAAATTTATAGAATTTCATACAATTGAAATTGATGTATTCACGTAACCTGTTGCGACATTTTGGAACTAATCTATCGTTAAATATGACGCTGAAAGTTCACCAGAAATAGCCTAGAACTAGCTTTATGATATGAATCAGCTTTATAATTGAATGGTTTGCGCGGTGATAAGTGTAGTTTGCACCACGCAGATTGAATAGTAGAATGTAAGTCATAGCGTGAAAGCTGGATGGAAATTAGACTTCTCGCTAGTTGTTCGCATATTGGAGAGGCAGCCCGCGAGAGTGACCTAGTGAGTCTGTGCATTGATATCAGCAGAACATTTTAACTTACCACAATAACTATATTATGTTATGGAGCCTTCGACTGACATAACTTTTTGGTTTCAGTTAATAAAAAATACTCACATAGACATGTAACTTCGTCAATTGCATTTCACAAATCATTGATTCTAGCTCAATATTAGGTAAAACCTGTATATTTCTACTTTTCATTTCACCTAGTATGATTTTGATTTGGATACATATAAATTTTACAGATACTGCAACCATCAATTATGTTCTACCTATGAGTTCAAATATAGTATGCAAAATAATTTAAAAATAGTTCGGTAATTATGGAATTCGTGCAGGCTTCCACACTTTGATTTGTGAATTGCAGAAGTGAATATTGAGTTCAATTACGCATTATCAAACGAATTCATTTTGAAGAATTCATACCAGCTTCGAATCATATAGTTTGATTGTGTACTTGTAAATGCAACAAATACGTGGAGAGTATTTCAGTACTTTAATATGGTTGGACGTCCAGTAAAAATGGAGACACGATATTTATAATATTCTTCAAAATATTTGTGGTGAACTGCATTACCACAGTATTGAACAACAAAATATTGTTGGAAGAATATTTAACAAGATTGACGAAAGCGCATGTTTTTGTTGTGATGCACGTACTATCATATGTAGTGAGTAAATTGTATTGAAAATATAATACAATTTCGACATGCAATTATTGTTCGCCGACGTTCCGTTTCTAGAGAATGTATTCTGTACACTAACCATGAACCGCATCACATTTCGACGTATCAGTCGGAATGTTTCCACGAGTAATTCTAAAATTTATAAAATTTCATACAATTGAAATTGATGTATTCACGTAACCTGTTGCGACATTTTGGAACTAATCTATCGTTAAATATGACGCTGAAAGTTCACCAGAAATAGCCTAGAACTAGCTTTATGATATGAATCAGCTTTATAATTGAATGGTTTGCGCGGTGATAAGTGTAGTTTGCACCACGCAGATTGAATAGTAGAATGTAAGTCATAGCGTGAAAGCTGGATGGAAATTAGACTTCTCGCTAGTTGTTCGCATATTGGAGAGGCAGCCCGCGAGAGTGACCTAGTGAGTCTGTGCATTGATATCAGCAGAACATTTTAACTTACCACAATAACTATATTATGTTATGGAGCCTTCGACTGACATAACTTTTTGGTTTCAGTTAATAAAAAATACTCACATAGACATGTAACTTCGTCAATTGCATTTCACAAATCATTGATTCTAGCTCAATATTAGGTAAAACCTGTATATTTCTACTTTTCATTTCACCTAGTATGATTTTGATTTGGATACATATAAATTTTACAGATACTGCAACCATCAATTATGTTCTACCTATGAGTTCAAATATAGTATGCAAAATAATTTAAAAATAGTTCGGTAATTATGGAATTCGTGCAGGCTTCCACACTTTGATTTGTGAATTGCAGAAGTGAATATTGAGTTCAATTACGCATTATCAAACGAATTCATTTTGAAGAATTCATACCAGCTTCGAATCATATAGTTTGATTGTGTACTTGTAAATGCAACAAATACGTGGAGAGTATTTCAGTACTTTAATATGGTTGGACGTCCAGTAAAAATGGAGACACGATATTTATAATATTCTTCAAAATATTTGTGGTGAACTGCATTACCACAGTATTGAACAACAAAATATTGTTGGAAGAATATTTAACAAGATTGACGAAAGCGCATGTTTTTGTTGTGATGCACGTACTATCATATGTAGTGAGTAAATTGTATTGAAAATATAATACAATTTCGACACGTTGTATTATTTATATATTGTAATGATGTCTTCTATAACAATTATATTCAAATTAGTAAGCTTAAATAGTTAATCTATATGCGTTAATAATTTATAAGTTGGTAATTAACAATTTAATTATTGTCAAAAAGCAATGAAATTAAATAGTATTAAATTATAAAACAATTTGTTTTTAACTCAAAAATCAAGTAACTTGCATTTATTTATTTATACAAATTCAACGTAGTAATCAAATATTGATGTATAAATTAACAGTGTAAATGTTAACAATTTTGCCTTATTTGGTTTTATTGTCGTTGATCATTTGGTTTATGATTCTATTATTAATGTTACTTTACTTTTTGATGTTTTATAAGGTGCTCTATTATGTGTAATATGCGATATAGATGTAAAAAATTCCAAATTAATATTTATAGCTTCCGGATAACAACTATCAGCTATGATAATGGAAGCGTAATCAATTATTGAAATATTGTAGACTTTTATTCAATTTAGATTTAAGAGTTAACAGTCTTCTGGTATTGTTAATTTGATTAATATAAATATTTCAATATAAATATTTATATTCAATATAAATATTTCGATAATTAATAGCAAATTGTCAGGGAACAATTTAAATTATAGTTAACAGAATGGTATTATTGTATCTAACGGAAAAATAAATATAGTTATAACAATAAATTAATTCACGATTTGTGTTGATAATGCAACATAATATTTTGGAGTAGAAAGTGTCATAGTTTTAATTAATGGTAATGATACAGTTATAGAATAATGTGATATATGTGTGCAACCAACTATAATTGTCTATGGAATATGCATTGATTAGTTACAATTTGCACAGCTTTTGAATGGTGTTTATTAATGTATATATCCGTTTAAGTTTGTTAATAATGAATGTAGATGCGTTGATGGTTACTTACTTAATCAAACCATATGTATTGAAGTTATTAATACAATTACAAATCTGTAAAATGTTGTGAACAATAATATGATGGGTCAAATAAGTAATTTTTCAACTATATAATCATAACTAAGTGTTATTGATACAAATATTTTAAGTAATATCACAAAAATATAAGATATATTAGAATAGTAAAAAATTATATTAGAATAGTATATTTTAGATAATATAACTTCAAATGAAAATTAACTTTTGAATATTGCAAATATTTTGGATACAAGGCTGCAAGATAACATAACATAAGTGAACTATAAATTAGTGAATAACTAATAATAAATTAATGCAACTTAAAATTAAGTTGACTACTTGATTTAAACATAATTACTTTAAAATTTATCGTTGGTAAACTTAACAAACAGAACACTATCACTCGAAAACTCGACTATTTCAATGTAAACACAAATCAAAAATCTGTAAGATAAGATAAATATAACTCAAAATAATATAAATATAAGTTCATAATAATTATAATAATACATGATTGACAATTTAAGTTAAGTTAGCCAATAACTCCTAACCAATACAAATATCTTAGATAAAAGAATCTTTGCTAATATTACATAATTATAAAATATTATATCTAACAACCAATACACTACTAATTTATCAATATATTAGAACTATATTCAAACTGAAGCTCATTTGTAAGCAAATACGTCAATTTTAGATCAAAGAATATTCAACAATATTTCAACTTTGAATAACAGCATTGTAAATAATATATAATTTTTATAAGACACAATAGTGGAACTATAATAATAAATCAATTGTTCAAGTAATTATGGCCATTAAATGATTAATGGATCATGCGTTCAAGTTTCCTGTGCTATATAAGGATAATAAAGTATAAATGGTATTTGTTAATGTACAAATATAAACGAAATTGTTCAGGGTAGTTCTTGTGTATGTCCTATTAATGCATCTGTTATCGGAAACGCCTGTTTATGCAATATTATTACAGGATAGGTGATGGTATCAGGGTAATGCGTTTGTCCGACAATCGGTGCTATAATAGTTAATGGAGTTTGTACCTGCGGATAAAATAGCTTAAACATCTCAAATACTTGTAGTTGTCCAACTGGATCAACATTACAAGCAGGAGTTTGTACTTGCACTAACATAAATGCATATATTTCTGGAAATACATGTGTTTGTCCATAGTATTCTGTATTAGTAGGAAATGTATGCACATGTCCATAATATTCATAAATTAGTGGAAATACTTGTATTTGTAATTTAGTAACTGGATAAATAATGAATGCAGGAACTTGTATTTGTACGACTAATGGAGCATTTATCAACAGTGGAACATGTTCTTGTGGGGTAAACTCATTTAATATATCGAATACTTGCAGCTGTCCTGTTAATTCTGCCTTAATCGGAGGGGTTTGTACATGTACTATTTCTGGGTAAATAATGTAAAGTAATGCATGTTTATGTTTATAGGGGTACGCTATAATAGGTGGAATTTGTAAATAATCAACATATTAATATATTAGTGCAGATTCTTTACTTACATGTAATCAGGCGACTTATCTTACATCTTTTGATATTTCTACTATTACTAATTCTATCAGTTCGGGAAGTTTTAGTAACGGATACGTTTTTAGTTCGACTAATTCTATATCAAATGCATTTATTAATGTTAATAATAATGTGTATGCAATTATAAATCCTCTATTCCAAAGTCAGAGTATATTTTTGAACATAAAAATACAAATAGAAACCTAATCTGTAAGTAGCGGATCCATACTTACATAAAGTTAAACTATCAACATTAACTAAATGAATATAATCTCAAAAGATGGTAGTTATATTACGGTAAATTCAGGATCGTAGGTTAATATTTTTGTATAGTCTTCTACAAATGTAAATATTAATAATTTGTTAATAAATTTGAGTTTCGCTATGTCTAGCGGAAATATAACTTTAATAAATAGTATAAGCGGTCTTTTGAACGTTACTGGATACCGCATATTAGGAGTATATTAAAGCACATCGGCAATTACAATGTTGGGAATTATTGCTAGCTCTGTCACTGCAAATTTGATTTAAGTTAGTTTTTAACCAAATATTTACAATATTGGCAATTATTCATCTTATTTATTTGGTGTAATATATAAAAGTGCAGTTACTTTTACAAATATTGTTGTTAACTTGGGAAATAGTAGTATTTATTAAACAATAACTTAAGTTGCGTCAACGACTAGTATTTTGTATTAATACGGTGGAATTACATGTTATGTAAATATCTCTACAGTAAATATTAATAATTTTCTTTCTGATTCTTACTAAAAATTCAGTACAAGCTATGTAAGTAATTCTGATATGTTAATTGGAAATATTTCAGTAAACTCGATTATAGTTATTTCCAACGTGTGTATGTAATAAAAAATAACAAGTTCATATGTATTTAACTCTTTTGGTTTAGTTGGATTAAGTTTTGGAAATACATAATTGAATCAGCTATCAATGTCGCTTTCAGTTCAAGGAGATGTGACCAATTTTGGCATCATTGGATATCAGTTTTTGGATTCCATATATTCTGAAATTAAAAATGTGAGAACTTCAGTAAATATTACATAAGGTTCTCTCTGTGTAGCAGCTTTGTTCGGATTTTAGGGAGCAAAAACTAGTTCTATATAAAATGCTGTATTAATAAACAGTAACATTGTTTGTTCAAGTATTTATGTAGGAGGTATTATTGGTAATGCTAGTGGTAATATAACAATTCAGAATTCATCTACCATTTTAACAAACATTAAAGGATCAGGCTTTGTAGGTGGATTTATAGGATATCAATATTCTTATACTATCATTTCTAACTCATCGATATAATAAACAAGTGTTTCGTGTTTATAAAATTTTGTTGGTGGTTTTACAGGTATAGTGTCAAATACTATTTAACTATTAAACTCTAAATTATATTAAACAAATATTTCAGCATCAATTTCATACAGTGGAGGTTTGTTAGGAACTTCATTCGCTTATCTCATTACAATATAATCATCATCAATTTAGTAAGTACGTGTTTCTATTGGATCAAGTACTGAAATTGGAATAGTTTGTTATAACTCAGGTGCTACATTCGCAATAACAAATTCCTTCTCAAGTGGAAATTTTGTAAATAACGTTTTACAATCAAATTGTGCCAGTTTTACAAATAATTGGTCTTTATTACAATGTTCATGAGTGATTTAAATACTATGTTTATATATAAATTTATATATAAATTTAATTATTATAATATAATTATAATATAATTCTCACTATAAATCTAACAATGACAAAATTAAAACGTTAGATGTGTCCAATTCGCAATCAGAAGATTCTTCAATAACTCTTTATCCAATTGTTTATATTTGAAGTTTATCGGCTTCATTATTCGTAAAAGAGTGAGAAAATGATTAACGTGCTGATGTACATAGATGTTAAAATAATTTGCTTTAAAATCTGCAAATTGGTAATAGATTTTCAAAATATATTTCATATTTCTGTATTTACTCTATAGTATCATTACAACTAAAATCTAAAGAAAATTATTCTGTGTTATCTGTCACATAATTTAATACTTATTTGTGTTATTATTATCTTATAGTGTTGTATATTGTAAAACTGAAATATTCATTTCTGAAGTGGGTATGTTTTATCATTACTCTTCTTATTAATATTATTTTGATCAAACAATTCTATTTATTTATGTATTACATAATATTTGATTTAGAAAATCTTTAAGTTAGTAGTTTGCAAAATATTACAATATATACAGTTGAATAAATAAACTAAAGATCTTTGTTGTATTTTGATATACGTTATTTTAATATTAGAAACAAATACAATGTGAATTATATATTGTTTTCGAATAATATATATCTTTATTATTTATAAATATTAGTAATTCAATTCAATATTTGATTCATTCTAAATTATCTCAATAATCTATCTCATTAATCCGCACTTAAAAATAATGCGTTATTAGTTGTATATAGAAGGGGAAACCCAAAGTTTCAATATAAATATATACATATAAAATTAATAGAATATTTATGTATTGAATATACATTAGAACATTAGTTATTTGAGACTTTTGGGAAAATCTAAGATCGCCAGGTATATATACGAAGTGAAATTAGGCTGGACTATTATTATTTAATAGGGTGAAATACTACCCAGATAAGTTGATATATCAAAAATACGTCTTTAAAAACGCAAAAGGGGAAGATAATACAATTAAAGAAAATAAGCAACATAAAAGATGCAAAATAATATTCTTTTATCTTTTAATATCTTTCATCTTTACATTATTAAAAAAATAATAAAACGTTCAGTCCTTTTTCTCCATTTGGATGTTCATCGTTCCGTCAGCGTTTTTGTTCACTTTGAATTAATTAATGTCCATCCCGAATTTGTTCAGCAATTTGTTCCCCCAGTTCTTCAGCGTCCCGATCGTTTCACTAACCGCCTGTTTATCGGCTGCATCTTTAAGTGATTGCTCTTCAAGTGATAGAGGTGATATATCGGACACACTTTACCACTCAAGCTGAGCGGAGATGTGATTGTTTTATGAAGTGAAGAGGTTGGCTAAAGAGACGCGCGCGCGGCGGTACCGGGAGTTAATGGCGAGACATTACAGTAGAGCTGATTTCTAACCGTCAAAATCAAGTAAATTCTTGTGGCAGAGGGAGATGTTGAAGAAGAGCTGCGAAATGAGAAGACTGTGAGGAAGATCGTGCAAAAGCTCAATTCCGGACTCATACATTGAAATGGCCGCTTTATAATTTGCTTGCTTGTAAAGCGCATCGGCTAGCTCCTTAATCCTAGAGGCTTCAGCAAACGTGGGCGCGTCAAGCTCAACCAGCTGATTTTCCTCCTCCTTCAACACAGGTGGAACCGATACTATCGAATTCATTTGAAGTGAAAATTTATTGTACATCTTAAATTCATTGCAATAATATATAGTTCACTTCACAGATGAAATAAAATGCAAGAATAAATTAAGTAATCTTGCAAATTATTATACAGATATTAGTAAGATACTAAGAAAATAATAATCAAAACTCACTACATATTTGAGCTTGCAAAATTTACTTTGTTTTTAATAACATCCCATTCAAAACTAATTGGGATATTTTTGAACGTAAATTCCTTTGATAATACAGAGCCATTGACAAAATGCGTTCCACTTTTTGCTTTATAGCCGTAGCATTGGTGGATGTGACCAAACAACACCAGTTTAGGTTGGTGTTTGGTAACTACCTCTCTCAAATGACGACAGCCAACATGAAGATTGTACTTGATGGTATCCAATATGCCATGTGGAGGCCCATGCGTTATAATGACATCTGGAGATTTAACACCTGAAAAACGATGTTGAATTTCATCTGAGTCAGTAAGAAGGAATGCGTTATTTTTGGCATGACTACAATGTGGAGAACCAAAAATGCTGAAGGTAATGTTGTTCACAGTAAGCCATACTTATTCGTCTTCAAGATACAGTATGTACTATACAGTATGTACTGTATGTGATTTTCTTAAAACGTGTTAATAGTTAACGTGTTTAAAGTTTATTATGTTAGAAAAAATAATCATGATTTCCAGCTATGAAAACAATACGTTTATAATTTTACTTGTTCATCCATAGCAGCACTTCATATATATCATCCAAACTTTGCTTATTACGCGCGGTTATATCTCCAGTGCAAAATAGAACGTCGCCTCCTGGTAGATACTGATCTAACTTTTCATGTTTGCCATGAATATCTGAAATAGTTGTTACTTTTAACATTTCAAAATAGAAAGTGGAGTGATATGCAATAATCTTATATAGATGCAAACAATATTTCTAACATCCTATATAATTTAAACTAGTAATATCTACATTACAAAGTTTAAAAATGAATTATTTGAAGAACATTAATTAATAGTTTATATTAAGTTATTTATAAGTTAAATTTAAAAATATTTATTCTCGAATCAGTACCCAAGCTGTGAAATACGAAACTTCTGGTCAGAAAATGATCTTCTTAATGTTAATAATCGTGCATACAACTCAATATTGGCGCAGCTTAACGGTTACCATCATACTTGGGGTAGTCTTTCATACACATAGCGAACAGATCAATTCTTTATTCTTGAGTTACTATTATTTAAGAAGAATATGAAAATAACAATGATAATTAATTTTTATCCAATATATAATACAATTCAATAAATTTCTTATTTCACTTCACTTTAATGGAAATCAATGAATTTAGCAGGTTGGAATAAGATTTATGTGATTAGATTTTCAATAAATACTTGAAAATAGAAGATTAACCGCTTATTAAATCGCTTAAATTTCTGTAAGACCTTCCAGTTACTAATCTATTTGTATAAAAATGCGAATCTCTAACTTTCGTGGTGTGTCCAACTAACATTGTTAAACTAAGGTTGGAGCAGTGCAAACTAAGATCAATAGACGGAATTGAAGCTATGATAAATCTGAAATTACTAAAAATGTGCAGTTAAGAAAAATTAGATTTTCACTGTATTTAGCGTCTCACTCGTTTGAATAAATTGTATTTGGGCAATAATAATATAACTGACATTTCATTCCTGAAGCCTTTGGTGAACTTGCGTGATTTGTCGTTGTCTTGTAACAATCTTGGAACTTTATCAACTTTATAAAATCTATAAAATCTAAAGAATCTCACTATTCTGGATTTAGCTCAAACTGAAATCAGTAACATATCAACATTATCGAACTTAGTTAACTTAACGGATTTGTACCTATGGGACAATTAAATAAGTGATATTTATCCACTAAGTAATTTAAAACGTCTACGCAGCGTTGAACTAGGAGAAAACAGCGTTGTAAACATCTCTCCACTACGTTACTTGACTCAGCTTGAAGAACTTTACCTGGCGAACAACAAAATCGTTAATATTAATCCAATTACATCTTTAAAAAGCCTTAAATCGGCAAATTTAAGTGAAAACTTCATAATCGATTTATAACCAGCCCTAAATCATGTGAACGCTTAAAAAATATATATTAGTGATCAAAACCAACCAGACACAAAATTAATTCTATTATCACAAAGAATATAAATTATTTACGAACAAAATGAAATAACGAACACTTCAGACAAAAAGTTCAAAAGAATCAAAAAAACACACTTCAAGTTTTACAGAAATGTGAGGAAAATAGCTCTGAGGGCGAAGTTGATAAACGAACAGTTCGGGAACGTAGTGGTTGCTTTGTTTTTGACGCTTGAAGAGGGAGATGATATGCAGTGAATCAAAGTTATTTTTTATTATTTTAATAAGGCTAAAACTTTCCAAATGAAGAAAGAGCTTGTAAATAGCTATTTTGTTAATTTAAACAACTATGAATATAGTACATTATTTATAGTTTGTAAATCAGTTATTTAACTTCAATCAATAAGTTTGAAAAATCAATACATAATTATGTGTGAACTGTTGAAATACTACGATGCTATTGTGTGTTCTTTTTGATTATAATATTAATATTATTGTATAAGAACCAGAACCGTGAAAATGTATTATGAAAATGTATTAATAATATAACAATCAAGTAAATAATACACTAAATAAAACTTATTATTCATCATAGCTGATATTTAAAATATATTCCTCAAGACTATTAACCTAAATGTAGAATTTTGTATATTCCTCTAGATCAAATCAACTTTGAGAACACACTTACAGTTTAGTTGTTATTCTAGCTGATAATGCTTTGATGTTTCCCGTTTGTCAACACTATAGATACGAATCCTGAGGTTTTCCGTGTGTGTACACGATTTTTTCAAAAAGAACAGCTTAGTGAATAGCTGATATTAAAATATATCAAATATGTCACAGTATATTTTTATAAATATTGTATATAATTGCAGATCAAATCAACTTTAAGATCATATTAAAACTTTGAAATTCGTGTGCAAATATGATCAACATAATAGTACCGTGTATCTTTTATTTGTATTAAAATTATGTAGAAGTATATACTGAATCTGCATATAATGAACGGACATTTATTAAACTATTGTTAGATATTCACTATAGAGCCAAAAACACCAGCTAGTTCATGGCAAATAGTTTAAAATTTCTAAAACAATTCTTGTGAATTTAGATTAACTTAATAACTTAATAATATTCTCAATAATCGATTTTGTTCATTCGCATCGGCAATATGGAAACACCATTCCCCACTTCAAATGAACCAAGAACAAACCCAGTTGAAACTGCAGCTGCAGAAGCAACTCCATACGGATCCAGATCAAGTTACCCTCCAGGTGATGATGCTCTCAGACAACTTATACCGGCTCTGTTTCGCCAACGCCTCCTTGGAGCTCAACGTGAGCATAAACTCCTTGCACCAGACATTTTAAGAAATCGCGATGCAAGAGCTGGTGCAACAAGCGGAGTAACTATAATGCCAAAAACCAAAAGAGACCGAAATATAACGGCCGATCTACTCAATAAGCAAGCGCTACACAGATTTTCAGTCGCTGTTCGAGAAATCTATCAAGCATGTGCTGCTAAGCTACGGAGTTGGAAAATGCGAAGATAGCCAGGAACTGTGCAGATAGGTGAATATTTGTCTCCAGCTCACGAACAAAAAGAGCTTCTGGAGCCAGGTGCAGCAGCTGATTCCGGAGAAGAGCGACAAACAGCTTCGAGAGTACTTCCAAAAGTCCTTCCAGCGAGTCATGTACCAAGACCTTACCGACGAAGACGACAAAAGACTGCTGAAGCAGCTGTTTCTACGCGATCCAGACAAACGGGCGGCCGCGATAGCAGAATAGTTCTTGCAAGTTTGCAAGCACCAGAACTACTTCAAGAGAAGCATCGTGATGTACATTATTAACTTGAAAAGAAAATGAGTGATAGACATTTGAAAGAAAAACTAAAATGTAAAATATGATTTGACGGTTGTTTAAAAAGTACTTTGTTCATTATTCAAAATAGTAAATTGTAATTGTAATATTTTAATTGTGAAAATGAATGAATTGATTGATTGTATTTTATACTGAAATTATCATATTTTACTACCTGAAATTTCACTTTTAAAACTGTGTATACTGTTACAAACACGTTACAGGTAAATATTTACACAACTCTGTATACATAGCAAAATCGCAGTATTCAGCTACATGTACAACCATCACAAATTTACAATTATTTATTAAACAGTTGTCTAACATCAACAATTCTGTCAACTATTCTTCACTTTCATTAGTTATATTTTTGACTTTTGATTCAAATCTCAATGTGTAAATTTGTCTTTGAAATGAACTTTTAACTGTCTCTTTCTATTGCACCAGATACTTTTTACTTCGTGGTTTTCACTTCACATGAACAACGACCAAAGACTTCTGAAAAGCCAACTCCAAAAGCAACTCAACATCGGAGCAGACCTGGTTACTTTGAAAGCGATGACGCTCAAAAACGCAAACTACCAGCAATGCTTCGCCGATGCCTCCTACGCGCTTAACGTGGACATCCTCCAGTTGCAGCAAACCTTCAAAGAAATCGTGATGAACGAACTAGTTTAAAACAAGTCCGTTGAGAAACCAGAGCCCTACCAAGAGACGATTCTTCTGGACCCGAGCCATCTTGGGGTGAACGAAAGATCTACGTTCAAGTAACTATTCGAGCAGACGCTAAAGTACGTGCTGTTTCAAAACAACGCGTAATACAACATGACCTGCGAGGAGCTTTGCCAGCGAGTTGATTCGCACCTTCAGAATAGCAACAGAAAGTAATTCTGGAGCAACATGCAACAACTGATTCCGTTTAAAACCGAAAAACAGCTTCGTGAGTACTACCAGAAGTCGTTCCAGCGAGCTATGTATACAGAGTTTAATGACGAGGAGGACAAACAGCTTCTGAAGAACATGCAAGCGAAAGAGCCGAATATGCGCGCGTCTGTGCTGGCAGACGAGTTCTTGGGCGTTTGCAAGTACAGAACCTACTTCAAACGCAGCATCGTGATGTTCATCATCAACCTCAAAAGAAAGTGAGATGTTTATATTATGAAGATCAAACGATAATTATACTTATATATTATTCACTAGAGCATGATGACTTCAAGACTATTTTTTAGAATTTTAAAGCATAACAACTATGATTACTTGATAAACTGTTGCGTAGCCAGAGAACGCATTCTCAATATTTGAATGCAAGAAAACTAAGTTAGAGTAATTATGTTGCGGACGATATGAATTTTGTTTATTATTGATCACAATTTTTGATTCATAGATTTATGAATAAGTTTTTGTAGTAGTCTGTATGTTTGTTCTATATTTTCACCAGATTTTTGATATGAGCGCTGTCAGCGTATTATCCACCTTACAATATATAAAGCATTCAAATATGGAGTGTCAACAATATCAATATTTAATAGTTAGTTAATATAGTTATTTAACACTTCATTTTTAAAATTGAGTTAAAGACAAACAAACTAACCCACTGTAGTGATTAATGTTGACTTGTCACTTTATGTGTTCTGTTTGAATCCGTTTTTTGGCACAAATAAGTTGAAATTTCTTTGAGTATGGGCTCGAATACGGAGGAAATTGTGATCACGAACATAATGAAGGAAACACAGACTCTTATTCGTTGATATGAGCAAGAGGCTATTTGAGAACAAGAAGAATATATCACTTTTAAACAAAAATAAAAGACAGAGAAAATAGAAATTGTCAGCATATATATGATTTTTCGCTTTGAAGTGTTTCAATCAATAAATATTGCATTTATAATTTATAACAAATATATAATTTGAAGTTTTCATATTTTAGTCTTAAAAATAATTAGTTACACTTAGAAGCACTACGCGTCGCCGCTGATACGCTAGTCCCAAGATTCATACCAGCCATCCCAAAGATAGTTACAAAGATAACTTCCGAGGTCAACAATGTTAGTTCAAGTGCCGAACTAACTTAGGTTGTCTGAGGAGGCTATTCAGAGTGACAATCCTAGAAGATGAGGTATGATGTTGAGATTAGTTTTGAGGTAACGTTATGTGTAACTGAGTGTAGATTTGTGGATTGTCATGATTAATGAGATGAAGATGGAATGATTGGATTGAGCCTTAGTACTGATGATAAGGTTACAGTTAAGTGAGTTATTTTATAAGTATATATTAGTATAATATTTTATCTCGATATGAGCAGCATCATTAACATGTTTGTACTTTAATAAATCAATAATTTGATTACAAGTGGAACGAGTTATCTTGGTTTCTTGTGGTAAATAATGATTATAATTCAATATTGTATGTAAGATAACTTTCTATTTCTGAGATTTCAGAAGTCAAAAATTATCTTTGTAATTTCGGATAATAACTGTACGATTCACTTATAAAATGACTCACTTAACTGTAACCTTATCATCAGTACTAAGGCTCAATTCAATCATTCCATCTTCATCTCATTAATCATGACAATCCACAAATCCAAACTCAGTTACACATAACGTTACCTCAAAACTAATCTCAACATCATACCTCATCTTCTAGGATTGTCACTCTGAATAGCCTCCTCAGACAACCTAAGTTAGTTCGGCACTTGAACTAACATTGTTGACCTCGGAAGTTATCTTTGTAACTATCTTTGGGATGGCTGGTATGAATCTTGGGATTAGCGTATCAGCGGCAACGCGTAGTGCTTCTAAGTTTAGAGCAGGGAACAATGTCATAACTCTTTAATCAGTTTCTTCCTGTTCATGCTCATTTACTCTTGAAAGCGAAATCTCTGCAATATATTAACTGCATAAAATCTGTGTTTGTGTTTTGTTGTTTTACATAGTTAGTTCCATACGGACTTCTTCCTGTATTACAGGGAGTGAAAGCAGGATTTCGTTCTAATTTATTTAAAAATTGACTTATTCTCTCCTTTCAGTACTATGTGGGGCTGATACCACTTATGGTATCAACGGCTGGGCAGGTATATCCGGCTTTCGTTTCGGCTTTTATTTCTTAGGCTTCTTCGATTTCGGTTTTACCTTTTCTGACTTTTTCTGAATCGTCGCTTGTACATTTGGTTACGTCGTCTACCTTACTGTGTTAGCTAAGTATTCATTAATTGCTGCGTGTGGATTTTTCTTCGGAATACGAATATCATCACTTGCTAATGCAGCAAAGCGATTATTCTAATTCCCTGGAATTACGTCTTCATGATCGTTGATTTCATCTCTTCTTATCACCTTTTTCTTATACATGATTGCTGTGCAGTTGGCTTTATACACTCCAAGTAAGTTTCCTATCTCCTCGTATACGCTTTCCATCTTAATATCAAGCTCATCTAAAAATTCTCGCGATTTTGTGTGAATTGTACAGTTCTTTCCTATTATTATAGGAATAACTCTCAGCGGTTCGCCATTCTAATCCTTCATTTGTGCGTAATGATTTTATTTGATTCTAAAATATCTTTTAGTATCAAATGTGATACCTATATCGAGGTACACCTTCTTTCCATCAACTGTGATTTCAACATCTGGTTTCTTATTATTCAATGCTCTGTTATCATTTCCTGCTGTTACCTTAATCGCGTTGTACTTTTTCCTCAACTATTTCTCCAAATAATTGGCAAACACATCATGCACCTTAATGTGTATTTCATTTATGACCTTACATGCCTATTTGTGTCCTGCTTTTGCATTGCATCCACACAATTCGCAAACTTTAGGCATACCAACATCATACTTTCCAAACGCCAGATCTATTAAATGCTAAATAGATTCATTGGGAAGCATCCCATAACCCATTATAGCATATCCAACTTTTGGGACTGTATCATCAATCGTATTCTGCTGTATCTCTTTCGCGCGCATCTTTCCTTTCTTCTCCTTGAAGTAGTTCTTCGCAACCTCTGTTTGTAAATCAAAACCTACTTTGTGTGTAGGTGCATGATTTTTCGTTTTACTAATCATATCATCATGCATACTAGCGTAATTTAATCCAGGTAGTATCATTGACAGACCACCAATACATTTATATGCGCTCATAAAGGAAATTACCTCCTCTGTAGCTGCACCTGATTGTATTATTTGCTCCATGTGGTTTGCCAGAAGCTAATCAATTTCATTGTATAGCTTGATCGTTTATGCATTATTCTCCGCAACGTCAATTAAGGGCGCGTAGTTTGCTGCGGTCACAACCGTCTATCCAAACATAATCAATTTGTACTTCGTCGCAATACTCAAGTGTGCAAGTCCATTAACTTTTAACATAACTTTCTTCACCACCTATTCAGCAAGTGGTTTCGCAGTTTTACCAAATTCCTATCCAAGGAATGATATAATCCCCGTCTTACTAAACAGCTAATCATCAGTACTTTAACATTTTTCTTTGCTTAGCGTCAGCTTCAGCTCCTCAAACAAAATAATAGTTTCATCAATCGCTCTTTGCGTATATCCTGGCACCGTTATCAAACAAAAATCATCAGCATACATTATTGCGTACTTGTATCTGATTCCGTTCGCTTTTGCATTATTTGTTTTTTCAAGCAGTTAGTTAACCACACTACAGAACAAAATCATAGATAAACTATCTCCAATTTTCGTTCCTATCTGAGTAGTTTTAAACTCATTCGCCCACGATCCCCTCAATTAATTCATGACGTATCTCTGTTCCACATTCGATATCCCATTCAAATTCATTGCGTTCACAATCTCATTGTGACCAACCGATGGGAAAGCTGCTTAAACATCAAACGTAGTGGCTACCAGACCACATCTGATAGCTTCAGCTACATTGTATTTGCCTAATAACAATCCACATGGTTTCATCGCTAGCTAATTCGGATGTAAAGTAAAGTCATTACATAACTTCATCTTTAGTATCTTGTGATACATATTAAGTAGTATTTCGCTAACTACTATTTGCCGATATTTCATTTGTCCCGCTGCGTTTACCTTCTTTTATTCAATAGTCATTAATCTACCTTTAAACAAATTATGTTGTGGCATAATTGTTTTTGCAACATGCAACTAATTTAATCCTTTGACTAGAAAATCTATAAATTTGTTGTTGTATCTACAAGCAAATCTAAGATGTTCCGGATTCAATCCGCTTGCACCACACGTATCATATTGAGGCATATGATCTATCGCGTTTTAAAGCTCTTTTCTAGTAAGGATACTGGTTTATCCTTTTATTACTGTACCATTCCCAGGTGGATCTTTTGCTGGGATTTACACTACATTCTGCGGGAAATTCTTTTCAGTTTGCTATTTGACAATCTCTTCCGATATATTATTAACCTTTTCATCATTTTCATATCTTTCTACAGCCTGCATCGCTTTACCTGATTATCCCCTTTACATAAGGAAATCTATTTACGCTTCGGTTGCTAATTTAAACTAGTAATCAGTCTAAATCCCTTTCTTTCCTTTAAACTATGACATCTAAAAGTGAGCTAAAAACTTGCTAATCAGGTTTCCAGCTTGATTGGGATTTGCTGTGAATTACATCAGTACTTCATTTACTCTCATAGACAGTGCGTCTTAATCTGTGTCATTACATTCTTTTGACATTTCGTGAATATTATCTTGGTATGCTTTCTTCGTGTACGTAGCTCTAACAACCGTGGGTCTGTTAGGATTGTTAGGATTTTCCTCTTCTCTATCTTGATCTTCTTAATCCTCTTCTTCTTCATCTTCTTAGATGTCTTCATGTTCTTCTTCTGGGGGCTCATTCCTATCTTCATGTTAAGGACTATCTGACTAATCATTCCTTAAAATTGTATTCTAAAATACACATTTCTTTTAATGCTTCAACGCACTTGTAATGTCCATAAATGGACAACTACAATAAGAGCATGTATTATAAAAGTTAAGCTTTTTGCGTTATAACTCTTTACGTAAGAGATCATTTACATTTGTTATTTTGCTGATATCATGCGATTTATAATTCGTCTAGTAATGCATTAAATAGTCATAAACTTCGTTAAAGGAGCATTCACATCCCTCAACTTGACATTTAATTTTGGCGCTTGTCGTTCTATGTCTTTTAAATAGAAACTTGATTTCGTCATTTACTTGATCCAGCGTTACGCGTAATATTTACTTTTTCACAGGTAAATAGATTGTGTCCTTGCTAGGTGGTTACTCATAAGGCATATGATTACCACAGTTCATCAAATACAAATCATCGATTGCTTGCTGCGTACTAATTATTGGCTCTTCAGTCGGTACTGTTTCGACAGGTGATTATTCAATAGTTAAACTCTTTTTTCTTTTGTCTTTTTTTACACGTTTGGCATTTACAGGTTCAATCTCAGTGTTGGGTATTTTCTTTTCTGCAATCTTCTCAACATTAGTTTGGTTTACATCTTTTCTCGGTGGTTCTTTGTCTTCTGTAATTCTTTAGGCATTAATTTCTACAAAATTAATTTATTCCTCAATAGGCTTATCTTTTATCAGCGCTTAATCACATTTAACCAATACTGGCTCTTCATCAACAACAACTTCAATGTATTCTTCTTCAACTTAACACGCTTGTTCAAGTTGAACAGGGCCTCGTCTTATCTCAATGACTGATGCAAATACTACGTCTTTTATCTCCTTTTATTTCTCTTCCATAATCCTTTCTGCTAATGCAATCTGTTCTTTCCTTTATTCAGCCTCCCTTTATTCTTCTTCTACTCGTAATCTACTGTCTGCTAACTGTTATCGCTCATTGTCTAGCTATTGTGTTGCAACAGCCATAGCTTGCATAATAGCACTTTAATCGGCTTGAGCAATCCTTAGTGCTTCTTGTTGTTTCACTAATTCCACTATCTGTAAATTAAGTTAATCCTCTACAAATATTTTTTGCTGCTCAGCAATGACTTTTGTCATTCTTTCTTTTCTAGTTGGAGTTTATTTACATTATTGTTTAGTTACAATTAGTATCTAATCCTCCTCCTGATTGGTCATTTTACCATCAAGATAGTCATTATAAATACCACAGTCATAATTACTGTGAGTATCACAATCTGCTATTCTAGAAATATCATTAATTTTCTATAGGGATGTATCATCTTTCGTCTGAGAAAGCATTGTTTCAGCTCCTCTAACAACTAACGTCTTGTTTAATCCTGGATTTCTGATTCCAGGACCACTAGATTTCATTAGTCCTCGATCTCTATTATTTGCAAGTTCTAATTTCATCGCCCAATTCGTACTAATTCCACCTGCTCCGAATGTTACAGGTTGACTACCATTTATTGAAGTGGTTTAATTTGTAGGCGTATCAAAAGACATGTGTGCCCCTGATTTGCTCTAAATTTCCTACTTCCAGCGTAATGCCGCCTCTTCGTCGACTAGATTTTTTTCCAAAATTTTGTCTGACATTGTGCGCGGAATATTCACTTATATATTCATAATAACGACAATATGAGATGAGGTATAATTTATGGATAAAGATGGAATGATTGAATTGAGCCTTAGTACTGATGATAAGGTTACAGTTAAGTGAGTCATTTTATAATTTGAAGTTTTCATATTTTAGTCTTAAAAATTAAACTTATGTGTGTTATTCAAAGATCATTCATAGATGGACTAGTTAAAGTAAATAATTCTATTATTTTATTATTCATTATAAAAACGATGCTTTTAAGATCGATATACGTTTTAAGAATGAGATGTACACAATTTTATAATCCTATGATTTAATAAGCATAAACATGTATAATGCAATGTTATATTTATTTAGGTTTATTCAAATCAAAATTTACACCAAATTTTTGAGTTGCTCATACTGAACATACTGATTAAATACACTTCTGTTATCTTTCACACCACTAATGAATATTTAAATATATTTCAATCATCAACTAATCAGACAAAAGTAACATAGTATCTTCTTAAATTATATAATCAACTAAAATATATTGAAAACTATCATAGAAATAAACGATGATTAAGAAGAGTTTGAATAGATTTCTTCGGTTCATTATGATGATTTAATACCAAATGGTCAGTTTAAATCGGAGTTGTTCAAGTAATTAATATCATCCGCGCGTCCATCTCATTCCGAGTCCTTTTCAGCAGATCCAGTTTAGTTTACTCAATGCCAGACTAGATTTAGAGAGAGTTTAGAGACTATTGAAAACTATGAAAACCAAAATACAGACGAAGAGGTCCAAATTATGGAACTGTTGTAGTTGAAGTGAGTATTTGTTTTATCACTTTCTAATGTAATATTGAAAACAATTATCATTTGTTATCTTATCTTATTAAATATATTGAATTAGTACAATCTAGTTCACTCGCTTGTTTCGTCGAAGTGCTTCAAAGAGGCCTGGTTCGGGAAGCTCGTCCGTCGGTATTTGAAGTCTAGGTTCTGATATGCTTCAATTCCTCTGGCTTCGAAGTCGTAGAACACCACATCTTTTTCTTGTGGAGGGTCGAACGAGTCCTGCTCAATTGACTGTTTTAGTTCAATTTCCACTCCGTTTCTGTGGTCGATTAAAACTGAACAGCCGCTTTCGTTCACGGAGATGTCAAGGTCGCCCAGGTTCGCGAAGTAGTCGTACTTTACCAAGTTCACGAAGTAGTGCGCGATGATGCAGCAGTTCTCGATCTGGTAAAACCCCTTAACCTGGAGCGTGCTAAAGAACTTCTTCTTCCGTAAGGTGCAGACTTTCATGAAGAAAGTGGTGTTGGTCTAAACGCTTGATGGTGTTATAGGTGAATATAGGCGGTTCTTTACACTTATCAAACAGTTGATACACTTTTGATTGATAAATTCCGATTGGTATTTGATTGATTACTTTTATTGAAAAAATATATTAAATAACGTTATTTGGTTAAAATGCGATTATATGGCGGAAATGTACATTTAAAATCAATCAATTTTTTCTTTTTTAGTTGATATAAGTTTAATCTAATACTCTGACAGGGATGGTTTTTTATACTACAATGTAGTATAAATTTCAAAAGTAGTATACTTTATTTTGTTATATAACTTAAAGAATAACAGCTTCTCTCCTTTTTATTTTATTTTAATTTTCTAATGACCCCTGGGGAACTTCATTTATCATAGTTTTATTTCTCCCACTTCAAATTTAAATTAACTAAATTTTCTAGGTTCAGGAATATTGGCATATTTACACCTATTAATGTGTATATTTACCTTAATAAAAGAAAAGATAGCATGTGATTACTTCTATAGTCTCTCTACGAATAAAATCGACATGAAGTATACTTTTTCAAAAGTAGTATAAAGTAGTATAAAAAACCATCCCTATACTCTGTATTTAAAATATCTATATATGAAGGAAATGATTACTTTTGTTAATTCCTTTTCAAACTTGAAAACCATACGTGTTGATTAATAATGCATTATAAAATGATTAAAAACGTAAACACTGGAATTTAACAATAGTATATTCCAGTAGTAGATTTTGGAGGAAACTCGACCCCAACCTCTAAAGATTTGAGTGTTCACATCGACTGAAAGTGTTTTATACACGGGCTTTTAAGTTATAAAACTACAACTATTTACACTTTATCAAATATCTTATACAATTTAGTATTTCTTATTCCACCCCGCATTAATGGAATCTTAAGAATAATATATTGCTAAATTAATAAAGAAAATCAAACGCAAGAGTCTCAAAATGGCTGACTGTTAATTAAATTTATCACTGTAATTTATAAATAACTTCAATATAACACATCTCGTTATTTAAAACTGTAATTTTATTAATTTAGATCACAATCTCATAAGTGTTTTGAAGTTAACAATAGATCGTTGTAAACCACAAACAGTTGAAGGAATATAGAATATGACGTAATTACGAGAACTATTTATCATAGGCAGTGAAATTCAAGATATTCACTAAATTGAACCGCTCAAGCGCCTTAATAAACTGTATTTATTCGGAAATAAGATTCAAAACATTTAACCTATCTAAAATATGATTTCTTTATATGAGTTATCACTTTCAAAAAACGATGTAAGTGATTTTACATCTATTTAACGTTTAACTAATCTAACAGGATTATATTTATCGGAATCTAATGTAGAGAATATCAATATAATCAGAAATCTATGCAATCTAAAAGCATTAAGTTTGTAAGATAATTTTATTTGTGATATAAGTGTTCTTAAATTTTTGACCAAATTGATCAGAATTTGGTTATCAAATAATAAAATAATAAACATCTCTTCTATTGCACAATTGATTGATCTAGAAGAATTATATCTTGCCAATAACAAAATTGTGTCTGTTAATCCAATTCAAAAATTGATTAACTTACGAGAATTTGATATAAGCAACAACTTTATTAAGGACTTGTCTCCAATTCGCAACCATACAAATTTTTAGAATTATAATAATTGGAATTAAGATAATGCGACAATATCACACATTCATATAGCTAATAACCTCTAAATAATATATCTATACAATAAAAGCGAACACAATAGCACAATGAAACATTCTAATAAACTACTAAGGAAAAGAGTTTTCAAATTCCACAGAACTATTCATCAATAAATTCTAAAAGCGTTAAAAATATAAGAATAATTTTCACAATAATTAATTAATTTCTATTCATAGTAAGATAACCAGGAACATTAAAATCAATGATCTAAATAACATAGTAGCTGACAAACTTCTTCACATTTGTTGAAAGTATAAAAATTTAGTTTCGCTTAACAAACTGTATGAGAAAAGTGATTATTTTGTTAATTAAATCTTATTTTGTTTAAGAATATGAAATGGAATCAAAATAATTTTTCAAATCATGATATTATTTTGGAGCAAATATTTCATCCATTTAAGAGTATAATTACCAAATATCCTAAGGCGAGTAGTGATCTTCTGCGTAGTTCTGTATAATATCTTCAAGTTCATTGCATAATTTTTTCTGGTATAATTTGGGCTCAAACTGTTCTTCCGCGGTTATTGTAATCATCATTCTTAGCATTTTATCTAATATCTTATACAATTCAATATATTTCTTATTTCACTCCACTTTAATGGAAATTAATGAAGCAAATAGCAGGTTGGAAAAAGATTTATGTGATTAGATTTTCAATAAATACTTGAAAATAGAAGATTAACCGCTTCTTAAATCGCTTAAATTTCTGTAAGACCTTCCAGTTACTAATCTATTTGTATAAAAATGCGAATCTCTAACTTTCGTGGTGTGTCCAACTAACATTGTTAAACTAAGGTTGTAACAGTGCTAACTTATATCAATAGACGGAATTTAAGCTATGATAAATCTGAAATTCTTGCACATATTCAACAAAGAAAAATTAGATTTTCACAATATTCAATTCCTCACTCGTTTGAATAAATTGTATTTGGGCAATAATAATATAACTGACATTTCATTCCTGAAGCCTTTGGTGAATTTGCGTGATTTGTCGTTGTCTTGTAACAATCTTGGAACTTTATCAACTATATAAAATCTATAATATCTAAAGAATCTCACTATCCTGGATTTAGCTCAAACTGAAATCAGTAACATATCAAACTTATCGAACTTAGTTAACTTAACAGATTTGTACCTATGGGACAATTACATAAGTGATATTTATCCACTAAGTAATTTAAAACGTCTACGCAGCGTTGAACTTGGTGAAAATAGCGTTGTAAATATCTTCCCACTCCAGAATCTTCCTCTTGAGGAACTATACCTGGCGAACAACAAAATCGTTAATATTAATCCAATTACATCTTTAAAAAGTCTTAAATCGGCAAATTTAAGTGAAAACTTCATCATTGATTTGTAACCAGCCCTAACTCATTCGAACGCTAAAAAAATATATATTAATGACCAAAACGAACCGGAAACAAAATTAATTCTATTATCACAAAGAATTTAAATTATTTACGAACAAAACGAAATATTGAACAGTTCAAACAAAAAGTTCAAAAGAATCAGAATAACACACTTCAAGTTTTACAGAAATGTGAGGAAAATAGCTCTGAGGGCGAAGTTGATAAACGAACAGTTCGAAAACGTTGTAGTTGCTTTGTTTTTGACGCTATCAGAGGGAGATGATATACAATGAATCAAAGTTATTTCATATTATTTTAATAGATTTAAAAAATTAAAACTTTCCGAGAGAGTAAATGGCCAAGCTTAGAGGTCTAATATTTGGTTAATAAATAAAATGACTCACTTAACTGTTACCTTATCATCAGTACTAAGGCTCAATTCAATCATTCCATCTTCATCTCATAAATCATGACAATCCCCAAATCCAAACTTAGTTACACATAACGTTACCTCAAAACTAATCTCAACATCATACCTCATCTTCTAGGATTGTCACTCTGAATAGCCTCCTCAGACAACCTAAGTTAGTTTGGCACTTAAAACATAATATGTAATCAAATCTGAATTAAATGGCTTTCATTTCAACTGTTCTAAGTTATATTACCTCTGTTTAATTATTCGTAACTGTTGAGCGCCGTTTTAACATTTAATTTGCTCTTGGACACACGCATATATAGTCTGTAAAATTTAAATGAGCCTTAGTACTGATGATAAGGTTACATTTAAGTGAGACATTTTATTACTCAGGAAAACTAGAAAGTCAATACATGATAGAACATTTAAATAGAAAAGACCATACTACGAATATTATTAATATATAAAATGACTCACTTAACTGTAGCCTCATCATCAGTACTAAGGCTCAATTCAATCATTCCATCTTCATCTCATAAATCATGACAATCCCCAAATCCAAACTTAGTTACACATAACGTTACCTCAAACTAATCTCAACAACATACCTCATCTTCTAGGATTGTCACGCTGAATAGCCTCCTCAGACAACCTAAGTTTAACATGGTTAATAAATAAAGTTAAAACAACCATTGTTATTTAAAGTTTGCAAATCACGTTTTAACTTCAATTTAGTATATCAAATTATGAAATGCTAAGAAGCATAACTACTTCTGTTTTTTGAGTAAGATACTTTGAATTAATATATGATTGTGTACATATACCGACTATCAATAACAATTGCTATTACTATATTGCATACTGTATAGAACGGTTCTATACAGTATTTGTATTTATTTGTATTTAGGTTTTAAGCGATTTATAATGTATTGTGGAGCGGGAAACATATATAAGTGTAAGTAATATGTTGTAAATATAATTATTATAACATTACTAGGATAAAATAATTTAATACATTTTTGAAAAATGATCTATTTCACAACAATTTATACGGAAAATACTATTATACTATTATACTATTATACTATTATACGGTATGTCTGCGTATTATTCCGTATCATTTTCATACGGAAAAACGATTTTTCCCGTATATACCGTATAAATAACAACCCTAATAGAACCACGAAAATGTATTAATAATATAACAATCAAGTAAATTATACACACAATATATAAGAATTAAAATATAATTCAAATCCAAGACAGTTTGCAGTGTTGATTAATTTTGTATAAAATATCAGATCAAATCTACTTTGCGATCATTTATTGAAACTTTGGCATTCATATACAAATATGAACAACATAATAGTACCGTGTATCTTTTATTTGTATTAAAATTATGTAGAAGTATATACTGAATCTGTATATAATTAACGGACATTTATTAAACTATTGTTAGATATTCACTCAAGAATCTAAATCCATAGTTATTCCGTATCAAATAACTAAATAATTCTTGTATATAATTATGAGTTGAGTAACTTAATAATATTTCCAATAATCGTTTTTGTTCATTCGTATCTGCAATATGAAAACACTATATGCCACTTCAAATGAACCAAGAACAAACTCAGTTGAAACTGCAGAAGCAACTCCATACGGATCCAGATCAAGTTACGTTCGAGGTGATGATGCTCTCAGACAACTTTTACCGGCTCTGTTTTGCCAACGCCTCCTTTGAGCTCAACGTGAGCATGAACTCCTTGCACCAGACATTTTAAGAAATCGCGATGCAATAGCTGGTGCAATAAGTTGAGTAATAATAATGTAAAAAACCAAAAGAGACCGAAATATAACGTCCGATTTACTCAATAAGCAAGCGCTACACAGATTTCCAGTCCCTGTTCGAGAAATCTATCAAGCAGGTGCTGCTGAAGTACGGGGTTGGAAAATGCGAAGATAGCCAGGAGCTGTGCAGATAGGTGAATATTTGTCTCCAGCTCACGAACAAAAAGAGCTTCTGGAGCCAGGTGCAGCAGCTGATTCCAGAGAAGAGCGATAAATAGCTGCGAGAGTACTTCCAAAAGTCCTTCCAGCGAGTCATGTACCAAGACCTAACCGACGAAGACGACAAAAGACTGCTGAAGCAGCTGTTTATACGCGATCCAGAAAAACGGGCGGCCGCGATAGCGGACGAGTTCTTGCAAATTTGCAACCATTAGAACTACTTCAAAAGAAGCATCGTTATGTACATTATCAACTTGAAAAGAAAATGAGTGATAGACGTCTGAAAGATGTACTACATTACCTTGCTTGTAAGGGAGGTGCTATTTCGCTTATAAGGGTGTAGGTCAACTCACTTATAAGGGAGTTCCATCATGCAAAACTCCCTTATAAGCAAGTGACAAATAACATAGTATTTAACCACGTTTTTGATCATAAACCATTCAAATTCGACATTTTCCAAAGATACATTTTGGATACATTTTTGCTTATAAGGGAGATGAAATCAGTTTCTCCCTTATAAGCAAGTAAGCACCTCCCTTACAAGCAAGGTTATGTAGTACATACAAAACTAAAATGATATTTTAAATTTTAAAATACTTTGTTGCGTATATATCTTTGTTATTCCATATATTGTAAATGGTTATTGTAATATTTTAATTGTAAAATGAATTGATTGATTGTATTTTAACTGTAATTATCTTAATTTACCCGGAATTTCACTTTTAAATTTGAATGTAGTATTACAATTACTTTACAGGTAAATATATACACAACTCTGTATACATAGCAAAATCGCAGTATTCAGCTACATGTACAACCAATCACAATTATACAATTATTTATTAAACAGTTGTCTAACATCAACTATTCTTCACTTTCATTAGTTCTATTTGTGACTTTTGATTCAAATCTCTGTGTGTAAATTTGTCTTTGAAATGAACTTTTAACTGTCTCTTTCTATTACATCAGATACTTTTTACTTCGTGGTTTTCACTTCACATGAACAACGACCAAAGACTTCTGAAAAGCCAACTCCAAAAGCAACTCAACATCAGAGCAGACCTGGTTACTTTGAAAGCGATGACGCTCAAAAACGCAAACTACCAGCAATGCTTCGCTGAAGCCTCTCAAGCGCTTAACGTGGATATTCTCCAGCTGCAGCAAATCTTCAAAGAAATCGTGATGAACGAACTAGTTTAAAACAAGTCCGTTGAAAAACCAGAACCCTAGCAAGAGACGATTCTTTTGGACCCGAGCAATCTTGGGGTGAACGAAAGATCCACGTTCAAGCACATATTCGAGCAGACTCTAAAGTGCGTGCTGTTTCAAAATACAACGTAATATAACATGACCTGCGAGGAGCTTTGCCAGCGAGTTGATTCGCATCTATAGAATAGCAACAGAAAGTAATTCTGGAGCAACATGCAACAACTGATTCCGTTTAAAACCGAAAAACAGCTTCGTGAGTACTACCAGAAGTCGTTCCAGCGAGCCATGTTCACCGAGTTTAACGATGAGGAGGACAAACAGCTTCTGAAGAACATGCTAGATAAGGAACCGAATAAGCGCGCGTCTGTGCTGGCAGACGAGTTCATAAGAATTTGCAAATGCAAAACCTACTTCAAACGCAGCATCGTGATGTTCATCATCAACCTCAAAAGAAAGTGAGTTGTTTATATTATGAAGATCAAGCGATAATAATACTTATATATTATTCACAAGAGCATGATGACTTCAAGACTTCATCAACATTTTATAAATTTAAAACATAACAACTATGATTACTTGATAAACTATTGCGTGTAGCCAGAAAACGCATTCTCGATATTGAATACAAGAAAACTAAGTCAAAGTAATTATGTTGCGAACGATTATTGATCATCATTTTTGATTCATAGATTTATGATTTATGAATAACTTTTTGCAGTACTCTGTATGTTTGTTCTTGATTTTCACCAGATTTTTGATATGAGCACTGTCAGCGTATTATCCGCCTTCGATATATAAAGCATTCAAATATGGAGACAAATATTAATATTTTAATAGTAAGTTAATATAGTTATAACACTTCATTTTTTAAATTGAGTTAAAAACAAACTATACTCAGTTGAACCTACTGTAGTGATTGATGTTGACTTATCACTTTATGTGTTCTGTTTGAACCGTTTTTTGGCACAAATAAGTTGAACTTTCTTTGAGTGTGGGCTCGAATACGGAGGAAATTGTGATCACGAACATAATGAAGGAAACACAGACTCTTATTCGTTGAGCAAGAAGCTATTTGAGAAAATGAAGAATATATCACTTTTAAACAAAAGTAAAAGACATGCGATCATTTACCTCAGAAACAGCACAAACTTGAGGAAATAGAAATCGCCTAATAGATATGATTTTTCGCTTTGAAGTATTTCAATCAATAAATATCGCATTTATAAAGAAAATTTGAAGTTTTCATATTTTAGATTTCTTAGGGGATAATGTCCATTATTTCAACCAATCCAACAGGAAGATATGGATCTGTTAGCAAAAGTTCTTGAAGATCTAAGAAATTAGTGCAGAAGATAGCTTTCTTCTCTTCTTCATTGTTTTCATACACTTTTTTGAAAGTTAGTTTGAATTCTGCAAATGCTTCGTCACAACTCATCGATACTAATTTTGATTAAATGGTTAAAAGAAATCCAATCATAATATTGTGTGAGAGGTGGGTAAAAAGTCAGAAACGCCTACAAATATCATGATATTAAATCAATAATGTTATAATATAGTTTGTCTTAAAAATTTTCTGTTATACATAAACAGTTAAATATCTATTTTCGAAATTATATTTAAATTTACTTATAATTGCTTAATTATAAATATTTATGAAGTTCCAAATTCGTGTATAGTAAATGTACAGTGTTAATGTACGCAAAGATAAGAATTATATTATAATATATTTTATAATAATATTATATTTGTTCAAACTATTCTTCCACAGTTATATACGGTAAAATCTCACGAAAAGACTCTTGGATACACTCGCGTATAGAGCCAAGCAAAATCATGTATAAGCTTTCTATTTCTAAAGTTTATATGTGAGATATCTTGTCTCAAGAGTCTATACGTGATCAACTTGGGTCTATATAATAAGTGTAAAATCTAATATTTTTAAAATATTATCATGTTAATTCTTCATATTAAAGCGTTATCATGATGATTGCAAGCAATTGGTTTATTCTCGCACTTATTTTCTACCCCAATCATCAGGTAAAAATATGTAATTTATACTTATATGAGAATGGGTTAGGTCTTTATGTAAGAAATCTCAAAATATCTATACGGGTATAGTAATCATGTATTGACTTTCTAGTTTTCCTGAGTATATACGCGAGTGTATCCAAGAGTCTTTTCGTGAGATTTTACCGTACAGTTATTATTATCATTTTTAGTATTTTATCAAATATCTTATATAATTCAATATATTTCTTATTTCACTCCACTTTAATGGAAATTAATGAAGCAAATAGCAGGTTGGAATAAAATTTATGTGATAAGATTTTCAATAAATACTTGAAAATAGAAGATTAACCGCTTATTAAATCGCTTAAATTTCTGTAAGACCTTCCAGTTACTAATCTATTTGTATAAAAATGCAAATCTCTAACTTTCGTGGTGTGTCCAACTAACATTGTTAAACTAAGGTTGTAACAGTGCTAACTTATATCAATAGACGGAATTTAAGCTATGATAAATCTGAAATTCTTGCACATATTCAACAAAGAAAAATTAGATTATAACAGTAATTATATGTTAATATTATTTAACTCCAGATCATTAAAAGTATCTCAAACCCATTAACTATTTTACTTTATGTATTTCATCAATTTGACTGATGATAAAGTTATAGTTTAGTCAAAATAGTATATTTTTGATTTAAAACTGCTGAATTTATGGGCTGGTCAATTTTACAGTTTATTTTTTCTGGTAAAGTTCAAACACTATACTAGTATATTTTTCTTAATACTGGGGTCACGGGACCTATGTTGCCAGAGATAAATTTATGTTACATCAGCTCACTCTTTTGGTACATCTCAAATATATCCACTCAATAATCGATTACTTCAATCACAGGAACATTTTAAAATGATATTTTCATTTTAATGCGTTCTTTACTTCTGTAACTATGTACATAAAGGACTCTATATTTTTAGTGTTAATTTTTTGAGATGCCATCAAATTATATCAATTCAGAAATGATAGTATTATTTTATTCTTTATCATGTTATTAATATTTATATAACATTAATGTCATTAATGTTAGATTATTAACTTTTCAGAGATGATGGGTGTGGATAAGGTGGTTATAAGATATTACAGCTACTGTATATTTATTTTTATTAAAATATATTCATTAGGGTGTAGCATTTATTGTATTCTCCGAAGCGGTATGTTATATTTACAATTAAATATTCTCTGTTATAATCCCATTATTCGCACATTATTGTATGCATTAACAGTAAAACTCACCTCTTAACACCATTTATCACATTATTTGTATTGTAATATTCCATACTTTTAATCATAAAATTTGGCTACTAACTCACAAAATATTTGAAAAATTAGAGAGTATCAAAATGGATAACATTCATTAGCGTATTATCTAGGGGTACCCGATGATATAATATATTCTATAACTAGCTATCTCTAGAATAAATATTTGTATCCAGAAAAGTGTCACCATTATCTGATATCGCCACACGTGTCTCCGTATTTAAGAATCTGGTTCTTGAACACCTTACGTATTTGCTTCAACAACTTCAAGATAAATAATATCATTATTAATATTTATGAAATATAATTAATTATATATTGATCACAGAGCTTCAACAGGTTATGCTGTTGTTAACACAGAGTTGACTGATTCGGTTGATTTAACAAGTTACTACAAATTTACGGACTTTCTCTTCAGTAAAATAATGATGACAATCAAAATAAATGTGAAAACGACAACGCTCGCTGCGATGGCTATTCCAGCCGCGCCTCCTGGAGATACTTTATTTTTGTTAGTGTTTGGATCCTAGTCAAAATATGATAACGCAGTTCCAATGAAGAATGTTTGTTTGGGCTTTTACTACAGTATTTAAATTGTAGAATTTACATAATTGATGTAGCATTTAGGTTCATTTATGGCAATCGAGAAATCTTACGAACACCAAATCGCCCAGCACATATAATCTTTATCCCCACATGGAGTAGCAAATTGACAAACCGGAGCTGATGGGGTATAAGCACAAATATATAGTAGACATATTTTCTCTTAGCTTTTTTTTTTTTTTTTTTTTGCAATCAACTGCACCATCATATGTGTTTGAAAAAATTTTGATGCAAAGCGAATCTGTAGGTTCTCTGGCGCAATACAATGGTTCAAAATTGGTTAGGGTAGAATTTTAGAAATATAATTCAACTTTGTCTTCTTTGATCATTATAATTTGTTACAAATAAGTTCTAAAATCAATTACTCCAGTTTAAATAATTTGCTCGTTTGGGGTCAGTTTATCTGAGTAGATCACAAGGTCAGTTCCCCTCAAGTAATATAAGACATTTTGAACAATCTTTGCGTTCCAGCCCATTTAAACGGACTTGATTCCGTTCCCAATTTTTCTTATTCTGGCTGCATCTTGAGGAATAGGATAATTGTTGGATTCGCCTGTTAAATATACATCACCGTTTTCCAAGTAAAGGAAAATGTTGTTCGCGCTTTCATCAATGCGAAAAGCGACTATCTTCGAGGTGAACTCACTAAAAGTCACTTTTGTTAATGCTATGAAATTAGAATCTGCAATTCCACACCTTGGATTTTAACAATCACCCTGAATGAATAATCCTTCAGTTGTTAACGCAACAACTATATCTGGTGTACTGCTAACATCAATAACCTGCTGTGTTAACATTTGCTTGAACTTTAGTTTACCAGCATCAATACCATCTTCGGCCATAAAATGACCAGATTTAGTCAGGTAACAAAAAATATCCTGAACACAAAAAACCCTGGAAACTGATGTAATATCTGTTTTTACAAAGTTTACGCTGTCTTAATTCTACAACCCATATTTAATACCTTTAACTTGGAGTGATCCATCTAGCATAACTTAGTACACATTCTAATTACACTAGACTAAGTCTAATACATTATCCTTAGTATATTCATAAGATAAGAGTGAGTCGGTGGACTACTGTATCATTTTAACCTTTGCAAACACAAATGCAAATATCATTGAGAAGAAGTGGTTAACTCGTATGTTCTTAAATAGTGATGTAATATACTGTTTTGGTTAATATTTAGATGACCACTTGACCTGGCATTCTTATAACTTTATATCTAACTGCTTAAACATTCAATGCGTAAAACAGTGTATTCACTCGTAAAACACTATGCGAAAAATTCTATATATAGCATGTAATAAACTCATACGCATTTACAAAAGGAAAGTAATGAAATTAACTTTGGGTCTCACTCGCATTGAGAGTTGGGCTGAATCACGTACAAACTATATATACACGAAATGTCTCGAAATGTATAATTCAACTTGAAAAAGGGATTTTCGATCAATATATCCCACTCACTTATTTCTCGTGTATACTTGTTCATTCTTCTGTACAGAACGCTGTAAGTCCACTCGAATGATCATTAGTTTTAGATACACCTCTGTACGTTAGGCGCACCTCCGCAGCCAAGGCAACCAACGACTCGGGTACAAGCATCCAGGGGGCGTAGCGCGGCTGCTTCGTGCAAGCTGATCTATACGGGAATCCCCAAAAAAGTCAAATACAATTTGAAATCTGAAAATATCTGAAGAATATATACGACTCTTACTATTCGGTACTGCCTCGAGACTCACAAAACATAGATATTTTGAGATGCACGAACACTACAACCAAGGAGCCCAAAGTGATCAGAATATCATTTGCGACTTGGTTCTACCTGACCGCTTTCCACTCCTTCTAGAAATGTTCTTCACCATGTGCTTCACACTAGTAAAGATAGCTTTATTCAAATTTATATGTGGAGTACGCCTCGCACAAGCATCGACATACAAGGTGCTCGATACAATTTTCATCAATTTGGTTATAATTGTATATATATTTTGCTTGTAATTTAAGAATCATATACCTATGCATTATAGAAAATTGGACTAGCTTGAAATAGCATAAAAATACAGCAATACAAAATCTCTATGGTTGAACATAAATAATTTGTTTGTTTGTGATTTTAATTAATACTATTAATTTCTAAATTATATTATATATATTATTTATTATTGGACCAAACTCAGTCAAACAGTAAGGAATGATGGTTTGGTGTAGTTTTGTTTCATCTCATTGATCTTGATCTTGAGATGTTCGGTATTCTTCTTTCTACGGCACATGAAAGCGGTAGCCACAACAACAATAATTGCAACTGTAACCAACTGAATTGCAATAACTAACGTAGTTTTTACAGCAGGACTGATACAGTTCGCTGTGCATTTTGGTTTGCATTAAGAGCCACTTTGAATTTGAACAGTGGTGCAAGCAGTAACGCATTATTTGGAATTATTGTTAGTAGTATTGGTTACAAATAATTTTGGACAAGAATTTTAACAAGTAAGTACCCCAGAAACGAGAGAATATGCTCCAGATGAACACCTAGCTGAACATAGACCAGATGTTGAATACGGAGTAGCGCCAGTGCAAGAAGTAAGACATTACTTGCTATTGCCGTTGGTGACATTCAGAACGTAATATTTGCACGACGTTTGACAAGTAAGAACAGATCCAACTAAGTTGTAGGCACAAGTGGTACATTTTGAAACACATGCACCAGTTTGATAATAAGGTGTTGCACTTGGACAAGCGGTAATGCATTGGTTGGTAGCGCTAGTTTAATTAGTAATGTACATTCCAGGGCAAGAAGCCAAACAGCTAAGAGTTGTTCCATATATTTAGTAAGCTCCAGTTGCACACTTAGCTACGCAAGTTGTTGCAGAACTATTGTATGGTATTTCAGCTGGGCAAGAAGATGTGCATAATTGACCAATAATGAAATATTAAACGGGGCAAACAGTAACGCATTGTTGAGAATTTTAATTAGAAACATTTATAACATAAAACTAGGTACAAGAAGCCTAGCAAGTAAAAACTCCAGAAACATTCGCATACGATCCAGAAGAACAACGAACTGAGCACAATCCTGCATCCGAATATGGATTTGTGGTCGGACATGTTGTCAAACATTGTTTTGAATTGCTATTGGAAGCATTTAAAGTATAGAACACACAAGAGGTCTAACACATAAGAGTGTAGGCTCCAACGACGACAGAATATGAATTAGATGTGCATTTTACAACGCATGCTCCAGTTTCATAGTACGGAGTAGCTGACGGACATTAATTTATGCATTATTGAGAATTCGAATTTGACGAATTCAATATATAGAGACCTATACAAGAACTTTAACATAATAAAACAACTCCAGAAACCTAATAAGCCCCACTTGAGCATCTTGCGACACAATTTCCTGATTCTTTGAATGGAGTTGCACCTTAACAAAAAGTATCGCATTGTTACCCGTTTGGACATTAAACGAGACACTCAAATTTACCTATAATGTAAACTGGATTTGCAGCCTAGCATGCGTCATTGCAGGTAATTACACCTGAAATATTGGTAAAGTACGTATCGCAATCGAGAGTATTGAACTTACCTCTGTCTTAAGTTCCTCTTGGATATGCGGTGGTTTCAGTCATATTAAAATACTTTGGAATAATAGTGTAGGCGAAATGTTCGGTACAATAGCTGTTTGAACCTATTTCGACAAAGTAGAAACCCTTATCACCCCAACCCGTTCCCCATGAATTCTTTATAACCCAAACATTTTTTCCATTTTTTGTTCCATAACCAACAAAAGTGACTGCATGATCATGATTATATGTGGGACATGGAGCATACAGAATTGAACCACCAGTATAGTGTTGGAAAGTAGTAGCAGTAGTACCAGAACCAACATACATTATAGAAGCAACTGCGATACCTCGGGAAAGATATGACTTGATTGTCTTGATGGTCGAAGCATTGAATGTAGTTGCGTCATCATCAAATATCTTTACAACTGGAGTCACTTTGGCACCTGCGTTGCACCAAGCCGCATATAAACCTGAGTTGTTAAACATCTTAATAGGAAGAAGATAGTTGTCAGAAGTAATCTTTGGTGGGATGATAGTTCCAGCTTACCAAGCAGCTTAGTTCGCGGTATACGAATATGGAAAGTTTTCGGTAAGCTCAATAGTTTGAATTGGTGCACGTAGTGGAGTAGCTTACTACCTGTTCCCTGGAACCATAATGTATGTTTGGATTACAAAATTGCCTCCACCGCAATAATAGCAGCTATCACAAATAGCATTAGAAAGTTAAAACTGCTCAGATAAGCTAAATGTTGAACTTTTAGCTTTTGATTGCCAAAAAGTATTGAGATTCTATTAATCTCTTAAAATAGCATTTTCTAAAATAGCCATAGTTTAAAACATGTAACAGCTACCGCACTAACCTTAATTTTTGGCAGGAGTAACTAATTACATTTCTCTGAGATCAACTGAAGGATAAACAGTCTCAAGATCTGGAAGTGGATTAACAGCTGAACAATAATCACTTTTTGCAGCTTGTAATAGGTTTAAAGTACCATTTTTGGTATTTAAACCGTTTCTTAGTGGATAATGTCCATTATTTCAACCAATCCAACAGGAAGATATGGATCTGTTAGCAAAAGTTCTTGAAGATCTAAGAAATTAGTGCAGAAGATAGCTTTCTTCTCTTCTTCATTGTTTTCATACACTTTTTTGAAAGTTAGTTTGAATTCTGCAAATGCTTCGTCACAACTCATCGATACTAATTTTGATTAAATGGTTAAAAGAAATCCAATCATAATATTGTGTGAGAGGTGGGTAAAAAGTCAGAAACGCCTACAAATATCATGATATTAAATCAATAATGTTATAATATAGTTTGTCTTAAAAATTTTCTGTTATACATAAACAGTTAAATATCTATTTTCGAAATTATATTTAAATTTACTTATAATTGCTTAATTATAAATATTTATGAAGTTCCAAATTCGTGTATAGTAAATGTACAGTGTTAATGTACGCAAAGATAAGAATTATATTATAATATATTTTATAATAATATTATATTTGTTCAAACTATTCTTCCACAGTTATATACGGTAAAATCTCACGAAAAGACTCTTGGATACACTCGCGTATAGAGCCAAGCAAAATCATGTATAAGCTTTCTATTTCTAAAGTTTATATGTGAGATATCTTGTCTCAAGAGTCTATACGTGATCAACTTGGGTCTATATAATAAGTGTAAAATCTAATATTTTTAAAATATTATCATGTTAATTCTTCATATTAAAGCGTTATCATGATGATTGCAAGCAATTGGTTTATTCTCGCACTTATTTTCTACCCCAATCATCAGGTAAAAATATGTAATTTATACTTATATGAGAATGGGTTAGGTCTTTATGTAAGAAATCTCAAAATATCTATACGGGTATAGTAATCATGTATTGACTTTCTAGTTTTCCTGAGTATATACGCGAGTGTATCCAAGAGTCTTTTCGTGAGATTTTACCGTACAGTTATTATTATCATTTTTAGTATTTTATCAAATATCTTATATAATTCAATATATTTCTTATTTCACTCCACTTTAATGGAAATTAATGAAGCAAATAGCAGGTTGGAATAAAATTTATGTGATAAGATTTTCAATAAATACTTGAAAATAGAAGATTAACCGCTTCTTAAATCGCTTAAATTTCTGTAAGACCTTCCAGTTACTAATCTATTTGTATAAAAATGCAAATCTCTGGAATTTGCGGAGAGTCCAACTAACATTGTTAAACTAAGGTTGGAGCAGTGCTAACTTATATCAATAGACGGAATTGAAGCTATGATAAATCTGAAATTACTAAAAATATGCAGTTAAGAAAAATTAGATTTTCACTGCATTTAGCACCTCACTCGTTTGAATAAATTGTATTTGGGCAATAATAATATAACTGACATTTCATTCCTGAAGCCTTTGGTGAATTTGCGTGATTTGTCGTTGTCTTGTAACAATCTTGGAACTTTATCAACTATATAAAATCTATAATATCTAAAGAATCTCACTATCCTGGATTTAGCTCAAACTGAAATCAGTAACATATCAAACTTATCGAACTTAGTTAATTTAACAGATTTGTACCTATGGGACAATTACATAAGTGATATTTATCCACTAAGTAATTTAAAACGTCTACGCAGCGTTGAACTTGGTGAAAATAGCGTTGTAAATATCTTCCCACTCCAGAATCTTCCTCTTGAGGAACTATACCTGGCGAACAACAAAATCGTTAATATTAATCCAATTACATCTTTAAAAAGTCTTAAATCGGCAAATTTAAGTGAAAACTTCATCATTGATTTGTAACCAGCCCTAACTCATTCGAACGCTTAAAAATTATATATTAATGACCAAAACGAACCGGAAACAAAATTAATTCTATTATCATTGAGAATTTAAATTATTTACGAACAAAACGAAATATTGAACAGTTCAAACAAAAAGTTCAAAAGAATCAGAATAACGCACTTCAAGTTTTACAGAAATGTGAGGAAAATAGCTCTGAGGGCGAATTTGATAAACGAACAGTTCGGAAACGTTGTAGTTGCTTTGTTTTTGACGCTATCAGAGGGAGATGATATACAATGAATCAAAGTTATTTCTTATTATTTTAATAGATTTAAAAAATTAAAACTTTCCGAGAGAGTAAATGGTTAAGCTTAGAGGTCTAATATTTGGTTAATAAATAAAATGACTCACTTAACTGTAACCTTATCATCAGTACTAAGGCTCAATTCAATCATTCCATCTTCATCTCATAAATCATGACAATCCACAAATCCAAACTTAGTTACACATAACGTTACCTCAAACTAATCTCAACAACATACCTCATCTTCTAGGATTGTCACGCTGAATAGCCTCCTCAGATAATCTATAAGTTAGTTTGGCACTTAAAACATAATATGTAATCAAATCTGAATTAAATGGCTTTCATTTCAACTGTTCTAAGTTATATTACCTCTGTTTAATTATTCGTAACTGTTGAGCGCCGTTTTAACATTTAATTTGCTCTTGGACACACGCATATATAGTCTGTAAAATTTAAATGAGCCTTAGTACTGATGATAAGGTTACATTTAAGTGAGACATTTTATTACTCAGGAAAACTAGAAAGTCAATACATGATAGAACATTTAAATAGAAAAGACCATACTACGAATATTATTAATATATAAAATGATTCACTTAACTGTAGCCTCATCATCAGTACTAAGGCTCAATTCAATCATTCCATCTTCATCTCATAAATCATGACAATCCCCAAATCCAAACTTAGTTACACATAACGTTACCTCAAACTAATCTCAACAACATACCTCATCTTCTAGGATTGTCACGCTGAATAGCCTCCTCAGACAACCTAAGTTAGTTTGGCACTTTAACTAACATTGTTGTCCTCGGAAGTTATCTTTGTAACAATCTTTGGGATGGCTGGTATGAATCTTGGGACTAGCGTATCAGCGGCAACGCGTAGTGCTTCTAAGTTTAGAGCAGGGAATAATGTCACAACTCTTTAATCAGTTTCTTCCTGTTCATGCTCATTTACTCTTGAAAGCGAAATCTCTGCAATATATTAACTGCATAAAATCTGTGTTTGTGTTTTGTTGTTTTACATAGTAAGTTCCATACGGACTTCTTCCTGTATTACAGGGAGTGAAAGCAGCTATTATGATTATATTATGTTCAGTCCAACACTGTATTAATAGTAAAAGAGTGAAACTAAAATACATCACAATGTTTTTTCTTTCTGGATATCTTTTGTGGATAATAAGATCTGTGTTTTTGGTTAATAAATAATATTTGGTTAATAAATAAAGTTAAAACAAATATTGTTACTACATAACCTCGAATTGAACCACCCACCCTTGTTCGAATACAGACACCCGAGCAGTTTCCAAAAATGGTCAGGGTGTCTATAAGTGAGAGCAAATCAGGCTCAGTTTGGTATATTTCCTTATTCAAAAAATTCTGAAAATTTTATCAAATTTCTAGTTTCTTGATCTAATTTGCAAAAAATTTTTGCAAAAAAATTAGTAAATACAAAAAGAGATTTACAATGTTTAATCCACTTACAACCCCTTTTGTAGTTCAGTTATAGACACCTTTACTATTAAAAAATCGAAGGTGTCTGTATCTGAGCACTTAGGGTGTTTGTAAGTGAAAGGGGGTGGGTGTCTCAATTCGAGGTTATGTAGTATTTATAGTTTGCAAATCACATATTAACTTCAATTTAGTATATCAAATTATGAAATGCTAAGAAGCATAACTGCTTTTTTTGAGTAAGATACTTTGAATTAATATATGATTGTGTACATATACCGACTATCAATAACAATTGCTATTACTATATTACATACTGTATAGAACCACGAAAATGAATTAATAATTTAACAATCAAGTAAATAATACACACACTAAATAGGAATACACTAAAAAGAGCTTAATATTCATTTGTATCCTAGCCGATATACAAATATATTGATTCAAGTTGTATTTGTTAAATTTAGAATTTTGTATATTCTACAGTTGCTCACCATTAAAAGTGAACTCAATTCATAGAATGATATAACTGATATATTAATATTCTAATATTATTTAGAGGCCAAATATTTAAGTGATGATTTTTCTTCACTCACATGTAATTATTCCATCTCAAATTATCAATATTGAGATTTTTTGTCTTATGATTACCACAATCAACCTATATATTGGAACTAAAACAATCATTTTAGTATCACATATGATGGCAGTAAGTGACTAATAGCTGGTGGACCAAAGCTATTATTGTACTAGCATGATATGCTATAGTGATAAGTCTTCAAAGTCATTAACTAACGATCTGAGCTAACACAATATTTTATTACTTTGAGTTATAAAGATATTCAATTTTTAATACTAGATATTGAACTCAACTCTGGTTCATGTTATTGAAATTATTAACTTAACTTTAGAATCTATTTCTAAACTACCTATATGAACTGAGTGAAAAATTATCGTTGTAATACCCGTTGGAACCGTAGACTACTATAATTGTTACACATCAGCTACTCGACCTAAAATTCAATTCTTTTTGTGTCAAAAATCTACTTGAAAATTGGATAAAAGTTGAATTTTAACAACTAGTAGAAGCTTTGGTCCAGCCTCAAGCAATTTATAGATCACTATAGTAGCAATAATTACTAGGACCACGTACTAGACTTTACTTGAACTTCTACTGAATTTCCATTTTTGTAAATCTTAGTCACAAAAATCTCATTTTTGAACTCAACTTAAATAAAGTTTGGCAGCAATTATGATCGAAAGACCCTCCTTATTCAACATTTTAATTTAAATAAGTTAACATTTATTTACTACTTTATAACTAGATGGGAATTTGAGTAACTACAACAAGCATCAATAAACTTGGCTTGTTCAAATCCAGTGCTACATTATTTTAGATATTAAAATAATTATAAACTCGAGTATTGTTTTCTTTAATAAAGCCTTCCTATCAGCAAATACAAATATTCAAGAATTGTAATTTTATTAAATTCCAGTTTATTAAAATTATTAAATATGTATTATTCAATCAATTTAAAGCACTTTGGTAAAATTATTTAAATGGAGAGTCAAGATAATGTTGAAGATATGCGTAATTTGGTATTTAGCATTTGAAGTGGAGTTTATAAAATGATCACATAACTTATGATACCTTATATATGCATATAATATAACATTGAATGTATTAAATTCTTTCTGTATGAGTTCACTTTTAACTGTGAATAACTGTACACGATCAAATCAATTTTGAGATCGTTTGCCAAACTTTGGCATTCATATACAAATATGATCAACATAATAGAACCGTGTATCTTTTATTTATATTAAAATTATGTAGAAGTATATACTGAATCTGTATATACTGAATGGACATTTATTAAACTATTGTTAGATATTCACTCAAGAATCTAAATCCGTAGTTATTCCGCATCAAATTACTTAATAATTCTTAAATTTGGATTAACTTAATAACTTAATAATATTTACAATAATCATTTTTGTCCATTCATATCAGCGAATTGAAAACACTTTATGCCACTTCAAATGAACCAAGAGCAAACTCAGTTGAAACTGCAGCTGCAGAAGCAACTCCATTCGGATCCAGATCAAGTTACCCTCCAGGTGATGATGCTCTCAGACAACTTGTACCGGCTCTGTTTCGCCAACGCCTCCTTGGAGCTCAACGTGAGCATGAACACCTTGCACCAGACATTTTAAGAAATAGCCATGCAAGAGCTGGTGCAACAAGCGGAGTATTAATAATGTCAAAAACCAAAAGAGACCGAAATATAACGTCCGATTTACTCAATAAGCAAGCGCTACACAGATTTCCAGTCCCTGTTCGAGAAGTCTATCAAGCAGGTGCTGCTGAAGTACGGGGTTGGAAAATGCGAAGATAGCCAGGAGCTGTGCAGATAGGTGAATATTTGTCTCCAGCTCACGAACAAAAAGAGCTTCTGGAGCCAGGTGCAACAGCTGATTCCAGAGAAGAGCGAGAAACAGCTTCGAGAGTACTTCCAAAAGTCCTTCCAGCGAGTCATGTACCAAGACCTAACCGACGAAGACGACAAAAGACTGCTGAAGCAGCTGTTTATACGCGATCCAGAAAAACGGGCGGCCGTGATTGCGGACGAGTTCTTGCAAATTTGTGAGCATTAGAACTACTTCAAGAGAAGCATCGTTATGTACATTATTAACTTGAAAAGAAAATGAATTGAATTGAATATTTACAATAGTATTTATATGTGTAATCACGACTCGGGTAGCTCAACACTTTGAACCGGGGTAATTTACCTTCCGCAACAGATTTGGCCGGGCCGCATCTCAGGAACGAGAAGTGCAACTGTATGAACCCATCATCGATCACACTAAACAAAGCTGGTATTCCAGCAATGCCACTTCAGTTCTAAAGTCGGATGTCGAGCCAAATCGTTTATATGTGTATTCATAAAGTATCATATATATAATATAACCTATTATCAATATTTGTATTTGTTGAGGTGTGAAAATATTGGAGTGCTTTGTATTTAATGCAAATATGTAAATAATGCTGCCACTTTAGTAAGAAAATAACTGCCGTGTTGTCCCAAACTTATGGTATTGTATTGTCTGGGACAATGATAAAGCAGTAGCATGTGCAATAAAAAATACCATGGTATTGTAATGTACATAGTTAATTTGAAAAGAAAATGAATTGAGTATATACAATATTATTTATATGTGTATTCATAAAGTATATATATATCAAATACATATATGTACATATATTTAGAACTTTTGTTATAATAATAACAATAATATTTTATAACAAATGATAATTTGATTGATTGTATCTTATAGTTATCTTAGTATTTCTGAAATATCACCTGTTTTTATATGCAAATGTCATATGGACCATATTATATGGTCGTTAGTATTTACAATCCTGTATATTTATCATAATAAGTATTCAACATCATATACAACCAATTACAAATAAACATTTATTTTTAAACGTATTGATTAACTATTGTTTCTCGTCAACTATTCTAGTCCAGCAATTTTTGCTTATCTCTAAATTAATTTATTAATGAACTTTTAACTGTCTCTTTCTGTTACATCAGATAAACTTTTAACTTCAGTGTTTTCACTTCACATGAACAACGACCAAAGACTTCTAAAAAGCCAACTCCAAAAGCAACTTAACATCGGAGCAGACCTGATTACCTTAAATGTAATGACACTCTAAAACACAAACTACCAGCAATGCTTCACCGAAGCCTCATCTGCGCTTAATGTGGACATCCTCCAGTTGCAGAAAACCTTCAAAGAAATTGTTATGAACGAACTAGTTCACCACTAGTCTTTAGTGATACTAGAACCGAATGAAGAAGAAATTCCTTTAGACCAGAACTATTATTGGGGGACTAATAATAGGGTGAACGAAAGGTTACAATTCAAAATATTGTTCGAGCAGACTCTAAAGTAAGTGTTGTTTAATAATTAAAAGCATGAAAACATGACCTGCGAGGAACTTTGCCAGCGAGTTGATTTGCATCTTCAGAATAGCAACAGAAAGTAATTCTGGAGCAGCGTGCATTAACTGATTACATTTAAAACCGAAAAACAGCTTCGTGAGTACTACCAGAAGTCGTTCCAGCGAGCCATGTTCACCGAGTTTAATGATGATGATGACAAACAACTTCTAAGGAACATGCTAGAAAAGGAACCGAATAAGCGCGCGTCTGAGCTGGCAGACGAGTTCATAAGAATTTGCAAATGCAAAACCTACTTCAAACGCAGCATCGTGATGTTCATCATCAACCTCAAAAGAAAGTGACGAGGAAAATCTAATATAATAGTATTTATACACCATAGTAATATATCATAATAATTATATTCGATTCAAACTATTGCATTAATTCTTGTTAATATTTATATTACATTATTCCATAAACAATAGAATTTCGTTTTGAAGTGTTGCGCTTAATTAATAAAAGAAAAATGCAGTTAGGTTCATATTGAAAATAGTTTGTCTCAAAATTTAAACTGTGTGTATTTAGCTAATATATTACAGTTTATGATGCGAATATAGAATTATATTATAATATTAATCTTTAAAGGACCGTCGGGTTAATTTTTTCCAATTTTGTTCTCAACATGAGTTTAGGTTAGCTGGTACTGGAAGTATTATTTTATAAATCATAAATAGTTTGCTTTACATTCAATTAAATTTTTTGATCCTTTAAAGAATTTTAAAGACTAATCTTTAATAGCGTTTTAAAATTCATTTATTATTTAAATGTCTAAAAATAACTTAAATGGCTTTTAAGATATACGTTTTAAGAATGACATATACATAATTTTACAGTAATATCAATATTATTAATTTCAAAATTCTGTTGTTAAATAAATCAAAATCACTTAACTTTCATTTATACATGTTTATACTGGTTCAGTATCGTGTTCTAAACCTTTGAGGGCATCAAAGTGATGCTCCTTCATTTAGAAGAAGCGCCTTTAGCAGAACGAGTTTTAATTTCTAAATTCTGTTGTTAATTATGAAAATGTTGCTGTTAAATATATAAATACAAAAAAGTATATAATATATATTATTGTACTGTAAGAATCAATAAACCAACTAAAAGTCTTTTAATTCTCCTCTTTTCCCGTTTTTCGATCAAAACTTGTGAAGTTTGTCCGCGAAACTTCCCTCATTATTGGGAACGTAAAATTCTTCGTTCTCGAATCCCCTCCATTTTTCTTCATTTAAATAAATCGGAATTAAATCGAACGGGTCAATTTTCATAAAAAATGCGTCAATCGCGACTTTTTCCGAGATATCAACGACCGGGAAATTACTGGGTGGAAGAGATTTATTCATTTCATGGAATATTGTGTAGTTTGGATTAGGTGGAGTGGACATCATGGACAGACGACGGCATACCATGCGCACGATCCACCACTGCATTCTGAATTAGGAGTCTGAGATTGTTTCTATAAAACTGCGGTTTTTCAGGATATGCTTGAATATGAGCTGCATTTCTTCCTGTTTTTACTGAATTTGGATGAACTGGCTCGAAATCTGCTTCACAGACAAATTTGGAATGAAATTCTTCTATATCAGAACATAATCTTTGTTGTACACCGTGCCATACTCCCAAAGCATTATTATCTCTACACGGTTCCATTTGTGATTCTAACGAATTTACACGTCCAAAGTCTTCTTGAGCACATTCGCATAATATGATTTACATTGAGAGGCAGTACGCGTTGGAATTTACGCCGCTATATAATCCCAATCGACTTTTTTATCAAACTTACGGTTGTTTTCAGTTATTATAGTAAGCTTGTTTATTTCACTTTAGCTCCAAGAAATTTTTTTCATATGTTTGATGTGGAATTAAATATTGTATTTAGAATATGGTATTATAAATTAAACTTTGAATACCTATTACTCTTGATTTACCAATAGTACGAATTAGATAAATGTTGTTTAAAAATACTCAATAGATATGTCTATTCTGGTCAGATATTAAAAACCTGTCAATTTGTCAGGTTCTAAAAATAGCATGTCTAACTAAAACTGTTATGCTGGCAAACTTGAGTTCCTTGGAAAATTGTACGTTTGCCTGCAAATTACCAACAGCAGCAAGAAGAAAAGTATAGGGCAAAATTACGAATAGGCTTTCAATTTCTAAAGTTTATATGGGAGATATATCCTATATTTATATGGAGATATCCTATCTCAAAAGTCAAAACGTGAGTTATGTAAAATCTAATATTTAAAAAATATAATCATGTTAATTCTTCCTGATAAAGCGTTATAATGAAAAAATCAGTTTACGTTTCGTTTAATTGAAAACGCCAAGTATGGTCTTTTCTATTAAATGTTCTTTCATGTATTGACTTTCTAGTTTTCTTGAGTAATAAAATCACGCGTGTCCAAGAGTCTTTTGTGATTTTACTGTACTGCAAGATTAGGTGTTACGTGATTAAATTGGTTTTCGTTGTTGAAGAAATAAATTAAAAATAGCCTATTTTTCTTCTAAAATCGATCTTCACCTTAGAAATGTACATTTATTTTGTGCGAATTTATTCAATTATTATAACAATAATGATGCTAGATTATTAACTAACAGTTGTTTCTTAATTTCTTGTTGTTTCTTAATTACATTTTATCATTGTTGTGTAAATTTGTAAATATTCGCTTAATTACTGTTTGATGTATTATATGAAGTTATCTTATCATATTAATTCCACTTCTAATTTAAAAATGTTACGTGTGACCACAATTTCAGATATGCATGGAAAGCACAACAAGCTTGATAAATATTTGCCCGGCGGTGATGTGTTGTTTTGCACTGGTGACATCACGCCTCACGGCAAGCACAGCGAGGAGGGGATTACCGAGGTGTTGTTTTGGCTGAATAAGCAGAATTACGCCAGAATTGTGTTCGTGGCCGGTAATCACGACTATTTCTTCCAGAAAAATCGTGTGTTGATTCGCCAGCTCGTGTCCAAGTTCCCGAAATTAGTATATTTGGAGGATGAGCAGATTTGGCTGACGATTAATAACGTTACGTTCAGCGTGTTCGGCTCCCCGCACGCCCCTGTGGCGAATAACAACGCCTTCCTCCTGACCGACCCCGACAAGCTGAATCTGCGTTTCGCAGCCGCAAATCACCCGGACGTCGTATTAACGCACGGACCCCCGCACGGAATTCTTGACGGAATCGGTTACGGGCGTCACGCCGGGTGCAGGTACCTCCACTCCAAACTAAAAACACTGAATCCGAAGCTGTTCCTGTTCGGGCACATTCATTAGGGGTATGGGCACGAAGTTGTGCACGGAACTCATTATTTTAACGGCTCCGTTCTCACTAAAAGTTATTAATTTGAGAATGTTCCAATTAGTTTCGTCTGGAAGTTCGATACGAATTGATGGAGCGAAAGATGAAGAGGGGAGCAGTGGGAAGTGAGGCTTAGTTTGTTGTTATCGACTATCTGACTTATCATTTCTATTATTGATTCTGTTATTCACTATAATTAATTGTATATTTATGTTTAAGAGAAAAATTATGTAGGTAGGTATTCACGCCTATTCAAGAATAACATACAGTTACGTTCTGTATTCAAAAATATATTTTGCTGTTTACTAAACTAAGCCATAGACATATTATTTTAAATTTACATGTTATTTAAGTATTAACTCTTTTAACAATATTAATATTATTACTCATTTAATAATATGTTTTGGTTACACACTAAAATAATATCTAATTTTTATTTTACCATACGATTGAATATTAATATAGATGATAATGATATACTCATATTTGTTGTTAAAACAATAAAATTTCGAAAAAGAATAACATACAGTATAATATTTTATATTTGTTACCATCCATCAAGTTTTTAATTATATCTGAAAATAAGTCTGTATTTCTGCAGCATGAGAACCAGTATTTAAGCTACTTTTATGATATTAATTTACTTTGAAGAAATGTTAGAAATGATAAATTTTGATTTTATTCTCCAAATATAGAGCGATTGAGGCAATACAAGTCAAGTGTGTTAGATAACCTTAATTTCACTTATTAATATACTAACAAAATGTTTGCAAATGTGGCGGGAATCAAGATTAGGTCAAAAATCAGATCGAAATAATGGAGACTTAAAAATGAAGTTGTTTTACTTTAATATTTCGAATGGTGTTTAATGCATTATATTTATAAAATTTCACTCCTGAATTCCAAAAAATGTTCAGAAATATTACTGTATTGTATTGAGTAAATTGAAAGAGTAAATTTGAATTAAAGAAGAGAAGATATATCATCATCGTATGAGTTGTGGATTCTTTTAACGTCTGTGAAAATGGACATTTTGGATGCATTATATACAAAAATAATCATCTATCTTTAAGGTTGCGAGTTCAGGTTTCCCCTACTTAAAAGCTTTAAGCTCTCAAACTAAATTGTTATAATACTATTATAATAATAGAGAAATAACATAATTATAAAAATCGAAGTTGCCTGAAAATATAGAAGCTGCTTTGTAAGAGCTGAATCTACTAACATTTAAAGATATAACTTTATTATAAGCGGGCTGCTATATATTGTAAATCTGCATCGTTGGAGGCGAACATAAATAATTAGTTGTTAATGCTTTTATTTTAAGTTATTTATTCAAATTTGGTTTCATCAAGAAGTAACAAAGTATTTGTTATGATATAAAAGTATCACGGTATCCAAACATATGTATATATGATAAAATTTAAAATAGTCATTATCACTAGCTTTTAACAGAGTTTTAACATGTTATATGTAATATTTCAACATAATAATGATGATTATTATAGTAAATGACCTATGAAGGCCGGGTAGTAATTTTAATGAGCTTAAAAAGTCATACTTGACATTATTTAAACTATTATCAGAGTTAAATATGCTTTTTTCTTTAAAATATATAATATTAATTAGTATTGATTGCTGGAATTAATTACTAAACCTATAATAATACATATAAATCAACTTATATTGCGTTCAATGTTAGTGGTTATCAAGAATTTTGTTTCTAAAATGCTTGATGATTTATAATCATTCACTGCCTTCATTATAATTGAAGTGTGAAATTGAAAATATAGCGCATATACAGGTAAATAAGTAGCAGGGAATTTAACTCGAAAACGTGGACTGCTGTAATATTTAATATATGTAGGTTGTGGTGAATAACTGATTGTTATCTTATTTATTGCTTGATTTGAATCTAGTATTAAATTAATACTGATAGCTAGTATTAATTAGTGAATATAATATTCACCCACTAGAGTTGTTTAAGCGAAGATGAATATTAAATGTTAATTTTCCAATTACAATATTCATATTTTATTCTCTTCTTTAGTTTAAAATAATAGTTAATAATTTAGTTTCAAATCAAATCAATTTTTATGATCCAGTATTAATTTTGTAATTTTAAGTCAATTCTCAAAAGAGTTAACAATTTACTTTAATTGTAATAAATAAATTAGCACACTTTGAGATGTAAAAACGTGTTTTGTAATGTTTAAGAATTGAATGCAAACTAACAATAAACTAACGGTAGTAGAAGATTATAAAGTTGGGCAGTACAAATTTTAGTGCAAAGATAAAGCAATGAGAAATTATGATTTCATTTTATAAAAATTTTAAAACACATCGAGAACAAAAAATGTATTGTATTTTTATTAGCTACGATGTAACTAAGATATTATTAACTTTATAATATATCAGTCCAAATTGACTGTTAGCAAGTTCGTATAAATATGTCAGATTGTGTCCATATGTTACGTACTTGAACATAAATCTTGAATCTCTCAAACTCAACAAACGAGCTATTTAAACATTTACATATCATAAAGACAGTAATCGAGTTTGAACCTATAACCTTCGTATCATCGACATGCTTTGTAATTAAATCATGAAAACTTTTGTCAATGCCCTATTATTCTGCTTCAATAATACTTTGTAACACAATCAACATTTTCGTTACATTTTAGTTCGGCTATTACAGAACTTAATCAAAATTATAAGCGTTATTCTTGTTATAAATACTGTCATTATAAAAATAAATGATAGAATATTTATGAGTTCCACTTCATCTCGAATGGTTTTCGTAGTAGTATATCAAAATATTAATGTAATATTAAATACAACACAGATTTATTACTCAATAATACTATCGTTTATTGCAAAAATAAGAAGAAAAAAATTAAATTAATTAAAAATTTATTGTTATAATTTACTGTTAAATAAAATATTTCGAGATTATAATCATAAGTTATTCATAAATATTTATATAATGATAATTTTATAAGTTATCGAACGATTAAGCTCGGCGGCCAACGTTAGAGCTGAAGTGGCATTGCTGGAATACCAGCTTTGTTTAGTGTGATCGATGATGGATTCATTCGGTTGCGCTTCTCGTTCCTCGCCGCATCCAACTTCCTGAGATGCGGCTCGGCCAAATCGGTTGCGGAAGGTAAAATCCCCCGATTCAAAGTGCTGAGCTGGCATCATCGAGGATCAGTATGGCTAAGGGCATGCCATCAACGATCCTTCAGGATTGGAAAGCGGTAACCGCTCCATTGCTTCCTTAGAAACGCAGATGGTACGACGCAGGTGGATTCCCGTATAGATCGGCTTGCACGAAGCAGCTGCATTACGCCCCTGGATGCTTGTACCCGAGTCGTTGGTTGCCTTGGCTGCTGAGGTGCGCCTAACGTACATAGGTGTGTCTAAAACTAATGATCATTCGCGTGAACTTACAGTTCCTGTACAGAAGACCGAACTAGTATAAACGAAAGTTAAGTGAGTGGGATATATTTTATAAGTTATCTAATAAATAAGTGCATTATTTGATAAATTTTAGTATAACGTGAATATATGCATAATTAAGTACATAGTAATGTATTTATACGCAGTTCAGTTAATTCTATATTAATTTTTTCCAGAAATATAATTAATAACGTATGTTAATTGATGTAAATTTTTAATTACTGCTATCTTATAATAAATTGTAATATGTGATAATAAAGCAGTGTAAATACATACAATATGAATTACGATTAAGTTTTAAACAAAATTCACCTTTGTAGCACAAAGTCGAGATTTAAACAACATTTGTTGGTGTGGAAATTTAAACACTAGTTTTAGTAAATGCGTAACATTGGAATGGAAATCCCTCTTAATTAAAGAACTGCTAATTTAAAAACCGCTTAATAAGTGAATGGTCCTCTTAATTAAAAAACTCTTAATTAAAAAACTCCTAATATCTAAAACTGCTAATTTAAAAACTGCTATTATGTGAACTACCTTAATTAAAAAACTGCTAAAAAGTAAAACGACTGTAAATGTTAATTTTCCAATTACAATATTCATATTTTATTCTCTTCTTTAGTTTAAAATAATAGTTAATAATTTAGTTTCAAATCAAATCAATTTTTATGATCCAGTATTAATTTTGTAATTTTAAGTCAATTCTCAAAAGAGTTAACAATTTACTTTAATTGTAATAAATAAATTAGCACACTTTGAGATGTAAAAACGTGTTTTGTAATGTTTAAGAATTGAATGCAAACTAACAATAAACTAACGGTAGTAGAAGATTATAAAGTTGGGCAGTACAAATTTTAGTGCAAAGATAAAGCAATGAGAAATTATGATTTCATTTTATAAAAATTTTAAAACACATCGAGAACAAAAAATGTATTGTATTTTTATTAGCTACGATGTAACTAAGATATTATTAACTTTATAATATATCAGTCCAAATTGACTGTTAGCAAGTTCGTATAAATATGTCAGATTGTGTCTATATGTTACGTACTTGAACATAAATCTTGAATCTCTCAAACTCAACAAACGAGCTATTTAAACATTTACATATCATAAAGACAGTAATCGAGTTTGAACCTATAACCTTCGTATCATCGACATGCTTTGTAATTAAATCATGAAAACTTTTGTCAATGCCCTATTATTCTGCTTCAATAATACTTTGTAACACAATCAACATTTTCGTTACATTTTAGTTCGGCTATTACAGAACTTAATCAAAATTATAAGCGTTATTCTTGTTATAAATACTGTCATTATAAAAATAAATGATAGAATATTTATGAGTTCCACTTCATCTCGAATGGTTTTCGTAGTAGTATATCAAAATATTAATGTAATATTAAATACAACACAGATTTATTACTCAATAATACTATCGTTTATTGCAAAAATAAGAAGAAGTTAATGGCATTTACGTTGAAGACCACCCAAAGTCGTCAATTAGTAAGATTCAATCCAACTTAATATTGATCTTAAAGGCGTTCTATAAATGTAAACTCATCAACCGACCTCAATGCGAGATACTCATAACGAAAATTAAAAGCTTGTAAGAAGTCTAGAACATTGAAGATGTTCTAAAACAGGCATCCCTACATGCCCAGTAGGAAAATAAGTAAAGTCAAAGCGAGAAGAAGGTCAAGAAGCGACATAATTAGAGGGATATTTCCATCGATGGCTGGATATGAGGCCGCTTCTCCAACACAACGTATGTTGCCCTAAGACATGCGCTTGAAACGTAGACCATGCAAGTATAAATGAAAGTTAACTGAGTGGGATATATAAATAACATTGAAATTTTGATTTTATCAACTTGAATATTATTTTAATATATATTTATTTTCAGATACAGTATTCTAAGCCTAAAATTTTGAATACTTTTATGATTATTATATTTCATTGGAGGCAGACTAGGTTTAAATCAATATTATAAAAATGAAGAGTTGTATTAATACTATCTATCTTCAGTTCTACGTATCAAATAAGTTAAGTTTCGCAATAGTTATAAAAACTATAACTGTTGGTGAACTGATATTACCGATATGTAATTTTCTAATTTTTATATTAACGTACTTTATCGACATGATAAAAATGACTTTTTTGAAGGATGGAGTGAAACTAATAATATTATTGAATGTGCCGTCATAAACGCTAGATGAAAATAATTTAATTTTTGTTAAATATTATTATTTAAGTTGACACCAAAAAGTCACTTTTTCTTCTGTTCTTGCTTGCTAAATTTACCAAGTTCAATTATCTTTGGTAATTTGCCTTATTACGTTGAGCCTACTACACAATTCTTATCATCTACCTCTTAACATAAATTTTAGTTGTCTAATAATAAAATCTTGGAAAACTTGTATTTTTCATCTAAATTATTTAACATGTCAACCAGCTTCTGTGGATCAATAGAGTGTCTAGCGTTGTTGCTTATACTATCATATATAAATATAGCCTACATTGATAGACTTTGCTGTATACTTCTGGACATGGTATTCATTCCTTAAAATATGCGTGCGTAATTTTCTCTATGAATTAGATACTGATCGTTGTTATTCTAATAAAAGGCTGCCTTTTACTTAAGCTGTCTAGATATAACTCCTTTCATGACTTGAGGTGTTTGTTTCCCATTACATAAATTTTTAGTTAATTCGAATTCGCATTCAACTGTATTCGTAGTAGTACCAAAAGAATTAATATTAGATTAGTTTTCAAGTATATCGAGTATTAAATTAGTGCGAACATATAATTCAGACATTAACTCTTTATTTAAGAATTGACAACATTACATAACTTTCGATGTTTTGCTGAAGTATTATTACTGACTGACTTCTTTAAATTGTACTGCTCCTGGTGAATCTAAATCATTCAGATATAGTTGCTACAATTTAGTATACTAGTTCATAACATTTGGACTCCTCAAATCGATGTAACTTATAAACAATGGGAACAATATCAATTCTGCTAGAACATATAGTATTAATTGTTTAGAAATTATTCAACTATTGTGGTTCAGAAGTTTCGCAATTATTGATAGTAAAATTATTACAACTCAACGTGTAAAGACAAGATGTCAAGTTTATTGTAATAAATAGACGGATCTAATTATGAGATAACTATAGATTAAAAGTTAAACTTTTTGTGAGCATCTGATAAAAGTCGAAATATTTGACAAATTTATAATTTTTTAATTAGGAGTTTAACTACTCATATTGATATAGTATATTATATCATTTGTAATTAATATAACATTAATATATTTTGGTCTGGACCGTAGTATTTAGTTAGAATTATACACTTGAAGAATTGTTGGAAAAATTAGGTAAACAAATAAAATAAGTTTATTATCTCAGGATTGAATAGTTATTCAATTATAAGTAGTTTAAAGTATTTGGGGAGATATTATTTTCCAGCTCATTCTAATTAAATATATAAATTAATCGAGTGATAAAAAATATTTTAGATACTTCTAATTGTCTTAACATATTTTTGTAACACTCAATGCCATTGACTACTTTGGATACTCTATTCAACTTTAGATGTTATAGATCACTTAAGATTAAACTACTCAATTTTGCTATTTTTAGTGATTTTGTGAAATATAGCCTTAAACTAATGGCTATGAATCTGCTATTAAAACCATAGAGTTAGTATGAGTTAGTAAAGCTAAGCCTCCCCGAAAATTTGGGGTATATATTCTATTAAGAAAATTACTATTAAAAAATAATCATTTTTTACTCAAAAATATAATTATATTTAAGATAAAATAAAAAATAAACGTCGTGCATTTATATTGATACATTCAAATATATACTTTATTTCACTCCTACTCAAAATTTTTTGATGTTTTTCATGTCTTTATCGTTTATATGCTAAAACAAAATAAACATACATATATATATATATATAAGTTAGCGAATCAGGTAAAACTGGTCCGCTGATGACTCAGTGAGGGCCATGTTGGGTCTTTACTGAGTGGGCATAAATGACGGGTTGAGCCCGTTTTGAAAGTGGAAACAATGGTGTGCGATAGCCTATGTTTCGCTTTCGAAAGTCTCAATGAAGTCTGTTTGTGCCGTCTCGAGGAAGTAAGATATATATATATATATATATTGGAGTAGCGTACAAGTTTTGCAGCATTTTACTGTGGAAGTGTTTACCTCTGTGGGTGAAATATATTTTTTAAAATGACTAAGCGAAGGCTTTTCATACATATACATAGATTTTAGTATTGTAATATAATAGTTTCACTTCAACATCCATTTACCGGAATAACATATTCACCATTTACAATTGTTGCCTAGATTTATGCGCAATTTGTGATTTAAACGTTGTTCACTGTTGAAATGCCTGAAGAATATGTTTTAGTAATATTTATACTTATTTGAGTTGTCGCTGGAGTTTATACTTCAATTGCGAATCCATAAAGATTATAAGAACCGATATACCAAATATTTATGGACTATATTACGCTATTTTAGATCACAAGACTGTTTAAGTTGGAAAATCCTCTTTATGAACCTATTAAAGCACTTACATAAGTGATATATCCTGATGAGTTCAAATTATTGTTAACCGACTGGATGTCAATAAGTTATGCACTTGATTAATATATATAACCTATAATACCTCCAACTACACAATTACGATTTGTGTCTATATTAATGTTTAATACCTATGCTGAAATATTTGAGTTTCTAACGCTTGAATAAGATAAAACAAGTTGAGAATTTTGTAAAGTACCTATTATACCACCTGAGTAAAGGTCAACTTAACAATGACCTATGATTTGAGAATTAATTATATTTATATTCTCTAATTTAACAATAGATTGTGTTTGTATACATGCGGATAATCCACCGATTAACACAAGTTAGATTCCTACTGCGTTCAATTGTGTATATTATAATATAATGTTACTAATATTTGCTTGAACATAATAATCAAATGCACTAATACCTCCTGCGTATGACAAATTATAAAGAGAAGTAGAATTAATGTTACAATATTTAACGTGTATTTCATTTATCGAATCGTTTTAATATGTTATTTAACTACCATAGTTGTATGCAATAATTCCAGCGCTATATGGTTACTACTCCGCTTGTGCCCATATAATAGTGTAATATAATCCAATGTTATGAACATCTAATTCTGAGAATTCCGAAAAAGAAAATAATCCTGATGCACAACTGCGCTATTTACTGCTGACTTAAATGTGAGAATTCTATACTTATACATGTAATATGGAAATCTATGAATTTATTGAATGACTAATAATACCAGATGATAAACACCAATATGCTTGGAAGTCACTTTGTACTCTATATAGTGAATTTATTTACATTGAATTAACGATTGAATTAGATATACTTGTTGTACTATTGAAAGTAATCACAATCAGCCCACTTGTTCTTGAAGCAAACGAATTAGAAGAAATGTTTGTCTACATTAATTATACCTATGATATACGTTAAGAAGATTACATAGAATGGGCTAGTAATCCAGCAGACTCACTTTCATAATCGCATTATGTGAAGACAGTTACATTAAATATATTACATTGCTTTATCAAAATATTCGATTACGATACATTAGTAATAACACTAGAACTGAAAACTTGATATGTACTCGTAGAAATCGCTTCAAAATGACTTGAATTAATTTATATATTTTCGAATGAAATATTAGCTTGCTGACACCACGCTACTAAACCACCTGACTGAGACCATTGTTCTGAAAGTGAAGAAATATTTGCATTATTAATTATAATAGCATATCAACTGACATTGTCATTTAGAGTGATGGAGATATATGCTAAGCTTTCTATTTTATATTAATGTATGTTATAGAGTAATGTAATGGAAAAAATGATTTAATTACCACCTTCACTCCAAATAATAATTTCAACTATTTTGAGCTACAAGAGCTGTGTGATCTTAAGCTATTATATTTCAATTATTCTGGTAATGCACAAGTATATCCTCATTCAAATTCCAAAGTTTCTTATCTTTAAAATTTTCATTCAAATCGAAAACAAAGACTCAAAAACTGTTCTTTTCAATCGGTTTCGGGAAGTTTCCTTATTTAATATTTTTATATTACTCAATGCAAATCGTTCGAATCAGGGCCCGACTTGTTCAATTCATATACTACAGCTCCAGATAATTGAGTGATCTTGTCTTACAAATTGAAAAAGTTTTTGAATTGTTTTTCTTTGGAACCATCAAAAGCATTTTCGGTCTGATAACAATAACATTCTGGAATTTTAGAAAATAATGTTAGCTTCATTGGCTTAATTGTTCATTAATTCAGAACTAATAATATATATTATTCGAACTTTAAATAAATTTGAAGTATAATGTTTCAATCATTTAAAAACGTTTATTTTAATTTTTGACAAATGGACACGCATTTTAACTTCTTAACCTTGTTACTATCACATATTTTTAATCTGAAAATGAGAGGTGGAAATAATATTTTGTCATAACTTATATTTTAATCATTGTAACTATCATTCCCATGTGTATAGCTAATATAATTGAAGATAGTCCAACAAAATATAATTTATTTATTAGTGAAATTGATCAAATTATTTTTATATAATGGGCATGCCTGAACTAAATAAAGAAGATCAAAGACTATACTAAGATTAGACGCATCAGTATCTGATGTCAAATTAACAATTCATGGGAGCGTTAAAATCAATATTTTATTTTTCGGACTAATAAAATTTGGAAGTTAAAGTTGTAATCAACCACAACTGTGCTAATATTTGGTAACACTAAGGATTAATTATTAGAATATTTTATTGATTTTGAAAACCAACTCGTGAGTCTTAATATTACTTAAATTGATTAGAAGAGAGTTTTAAATTTGTATTGGATTAAGTAACTTCAATTATATAAATGTCTTCAATGGCAATTAAACATACAGCTCATAGTCAGCCCTGGTTGTTAATACATGTTGGATTTATATTGAATAATTAAAAATACATTGTTATAAAACAGAGGTGGCATTCTAAATTTAATAAATTTTGTAGTTAGATTCAGTGTTTTAAGTTCGTTGACAGAAATTTAGGTTATGCAATGCAGCAGTATCATATTGACCTTCAACTAATGAACAATTAACTCAAAATATTGGTTCTAAACTACATTCAAAATGATCAAGATTAACATACTTCTTAGCTTAAAATACAGCTTAATATGAAATCTGTACGTGTTTTGTGAAAATTTAAAATCCACAGTTCCCATATTCAAGTAGTTACAGTTACAAAAGAATCTGAACCGATTGATAACTTGAGCCGAATAATTTAGTTCATTCCAGTGTTTTGCAGCTAATTTTCGATAGCAAAATACTGTAAAAAGCGCAAATAGCACAACTTCCCGAAACCGATTGAAGTAGTTCTCTTTTAATATTAATTATGCACTAATTATGACTATTTTTAGTCAAGACATCACATATTCTTAAAATATTCAGAGTTTATAGTCGATGCAACTGACAACTAATTATTTGTGTTTATAAGAAGTTAAAAATCTGGTCATATGTTTATTCCGCTCTTGAATTACGAGTTCTCTGTTTCATTTTTAAAAGGGCTAGTATATAATTTATTTCACGCCTATCTCGGCCTAACAATGACAAATAGCGAATACCAAAACCATTTTACTACCACTATTGTGGAACCAGATTATAATTTTACAATTTGGTGTAATTATAAATCCATTAATCGTGATAGTATATTTCACATGAATATCACAAAATTAATATGCTGGTCGTATATTCCCAATAGCATCAAACTTTATTTTAAATTTAACTGATGATTAAAAGAAATTTTAATCAATTATGTTAGTGAAGTGGCTAATATTAAAATATATTCCAAACATATACGATTGTATAAAATAATTAATAAAATAGAAAAGTTATGGGAGCATTAATAATGTCAGTGCATATATAATAGCTTTGTTTTCTATTAAATTAGCAGATTTAACATTTCCACAAAGTATAGCTGCATTACTATTAGATGAAACATTAACGTCAGTAAATATAATATTATTTAATGATAAACGTATCGCTTAAGACAAACCAATTAATGAAGCTACATTATTTTCATACATTTGATATTTTGTTTTTTATTGAAGGCTAAATATAATATTTATAGAATTAAATATTCCAAATATGCATCCAGATCCAATATTTCCGATTATTCCAAAATTCTGAAATAGAGATTAACTTGAAATTATATAAATAATTTATGTATTTGAAATTGATATATTTCCATCTAACGAACCGAATAGTCCTGTTTAATTTATGTTATCTGATGCGCCAAATGTTGCTTTATCGTTTATACAAACATTATTTAATGAAATTATTGATTTTTAAAGGGATTTTCCGACTATTTCGCCTTAGTTAAATATATAATCAGTAATAAATTAAATGTGTATATTAAAAGCAATATTATGCATTATAATTGAACTTGACGAACATTAATATATAATACCTCCATATTGAAATTAATTTACGATGTTAGAAAATAATTTTGTTAAAACGTTTGATGTAGTAGTACCGATAAAAACTACAACCTATTAAAAATACAAACTTGAAGAGGAAACACAAGAGAATAAAAATGACGATGCGTTTCCAAATTAAATTACAGAAGGTTAAAAATTCAATGAAGTGATTTGAATTTGAGCATTTTCAGAATTAAGAACGCACAATGATACTTGAGACACAGAATAGTAGTTTCCTTAAACTTAATAATTTTTAAGGTTCAATATACCGTTTTGTGATCCTATAAGAGTTACATTTCCATTACTGATTGAAGCGAAAGTCAAGTTTATATTAAAATTTCTAATAAACGAACCAGAAGAATATCTTTATAAAATATTGAACTGACTGCAAATTAGAACATTTATTATAGTTCCTATTTTTGATAATATTCTGACATTGTTCATAGATTTAATACTTTAATCTGAAATTATCGAACCAGACTATGTAGTCTAAGTTCCCACTTATATTTTTAAATTGTAGAAATAAGTTTATGAATTATACAGGGAATACGACTATGTTAATGAATTATCCTACACATCAATAAATGCATTATTTACAATACTACCAAATACAAAAGAGTTTGAAAAATTACCTATATTAACCGTTTGCGATATATTTGAAATGTCAAATTACAAAATAAATACGTTTTAGTTACATACTAGCTCTTTGAGTAAAAAATCATCTTATTAGTCTAATTCTTATGATACTTCTTATTAAAATATAAGTTAATTCTAAAGGTCAGATACTATGTATAGTAAATTATTTATTGTATTATTCTACTAAGTAATATTACTAAAAATATTTGAGAAATTAACTGAAACTGCAATGTTTTTGATTTATATAGATTAATTTAAGTTATTTATTGTAGTATTTAATTAATTGGAAGCATTATATATTAAATTTTATAAATATGTACTATTTGTGGATAAAGATGTAGATAATATTGTGATGTTCTCAAAAATTTCTTTTTCAAGTTGTTTAATACTTGAATTAATCATATTTTGTAAATTAGTACTATTTGAAACAAATGCTGTGTTGAGAAGTGTAATATTATCTAATAAGTGTTTGTCTAAAATAGAAGAGTTAGTTAAAAATTATAAATTTAAAGCGCTAACATTACCCATTATATAATATTCAGATTGGTTAAATAATAACTATGCTACTAATTCAGTTTTGTTAATTTATTGACTTAAACTTTGATTTATTATATTTATATTAGTGCTAAGATTAGTATAGCTATTATTTATTAAAGTTTTTAATTCTGAACCGCTTATCATTATTTAGTTAGTCAGTAGTGTATAATTATCTTAAATATGTTTATCTAGAATGGATGTATTGTTTTATAATTACTACTATAACACTGAAATATTGCCAAATATATGTTGTTCAGACTAATTAAATAGTTGTTTATTTTATAGTAAACTATAATTTATCTGATTTGTTAGATTTAGGTTCATTTAGTTTATTGTTGTATTTAGTTATTAAACACTTGAATCGATATTAGTCCTTAAACTAGTATTTACAGAATTAATTGCATTATTGAGCAATGTAAAATTTTCAAATATGTGCTTATCAAGAACAGAATAATTATTGACAAATTATTCATTTAATATAGTTGCATTTCCTAAAATATATTATTATGATTTATCAAACAGTTATTATGATGTTGTCTTAGCTTGATTTATTTATTCAGTAAGATTTAAGTCCATAATATTTAATGAATCGTGTACTAATTCTAAATCTTACTCAACATTTGCAAATTATGAATTCAGTTTATTTACTAAATATATTGTATTAGTTAATTGAAAAGCTAGATCGATACAATTGGAAATATTAAATATATATCCTTCTTTACAAACGCATTAAGAGCCATTAAATATGAATGGGTCAATACAAGTGAACGAATCATTAAAATCTATATTTTATCCATTAATTAACCCATCTGTACACAGTCCATATGTATATTTTGTGTTATTCATGATACATATAGATACACAATTATTAATTATTGGGTTTGAAAGTATTAAGAAATTTTATTGATTATAATTGAAATCATTGCAAACAACAACATTTTTACTGTTTATTAATATATTCGTTTATGAATTGATGATGGCCACTAATACATAACTAAATTGTTTAACTTAGTTGCATCCTAAAATATTTACATTAATTATACTGAATTATATAATCGTAGAAATATTCATAACAATGCCAGCTGAATATAAACTTGAAAATCGATATTGAATTAAAGTGTTTAATAATTATATAATTTATTAACTATTAAATAATAAACCAGAAAGCATTTGTCCACAGGCTACAAAAACTAAAGTAGATGTTTCAATTTAAATATCACATTAAAAACAGATAAGAGCACCTTTATAACTATTATACGTAATTGTAACATTAATTATAGATTACTGTATTGATTTAATATTTTAATTAAAACCAAATACAGCGAAATTATTATCATTATTTATTTTACTAACAATTTCAGATTATGTGACCGATTCTGTATTCAAAAATATATTTTGTTGTTTACTAAACTAAGCCATAGACATATTATTTTAAATTTACATGTTATTTAAGTATTAACTCTTTTAACAATATTAATATTATTACTCATTTAATAATATGTTTTGGTTACACACTAAAATAATATCTAATTTTTATTTTACCATACGATTGAATATTAATATAGATGATAATGATATACTCATATTTGTTGTTAAAACAATAAAATTTCGAAAAAGAATAACATACAGTATAATATTTTATATTTGTTACCATCCATCAAGTTTTTAATTATATCTGAAAATAAGTCTGTATTTCTGCAGCATGAGAACCAGTATTTAAGCTACTTTTATGATATTAATTTACTTTGAAGAAATGTTAGAAATGATAAATTTTGATTTTATTCTCCAAATATAGAGCGATTGAGGCAATACAAGTCAAGTGTGTTAGATAACCTTAATTTCACTTATTAATATACTAACAAAATGTTTGCAAATGTGGCGGGAATCAAGATTAGGTCAAAAATCAGATCGAAATAATGGAGACTTAAAAATGAAGTTGTTTTACTTTAATATTTCGAATGGTGTTTAATGCATTATATTTATATAATTTCACTCCTGAATTCCAAAAAATGTTCAGAAATATTACTGTATTGTATTGAGTAAATTGAAAGAGTAAATTTGAATTAAAGAAGAGAAGATATATCATCATCGTATGAGTTGTGGATTCTTTTAACGTCTGTGAAAATGGACATTTTGGATGCATTATATACAAAAATAATCATCTATCTTTAAGGTTGCGAGTTCAGGTTTCCCCTACTTAAAAGCTTTAAGCTCTCAAACTAAATTGTTATAATACTATTATAATAATAGAGAAATAACATAATTATAAAAATCGAAGTTGCCTGAAAATATAGAAGCTGCTTTGTAAGAGCTGAATCTACTAACATTTAAAGATATAACTTTATTATAAGCGGGCTGCTATATATTGTAAATCTGCATCGTTGGAGGCGAACATAAATAATTAGTTGTTAATGCTTTTATTTTAAGTTATTTATTCAAATTTGGTTTCATCAAGAAGTAACAAAGTATTTGTTATGATATAAAAGTATCACGGTATCCAAACATATGTATATATGATAAAATTTAAAATAGTCATTATCACTAGCTTTTAACAGAGTTTTAACATGTTATATGTAATATTTCATCATAATAATGATGATTATTATAGTAAATGACCTATGAAGGCCGGGTAGTAATTTTAATGAGCTTAAAAAGTCATACTTGACATTATTTAAACTATTATCAGAGTTAAATATGCTTTTTTCTTTAAAATATATAATATTAATTAGTATTGATTGCTGGAATTAATTACTAAACCTATAATAATACATATAAATCAACTTATATTGCGTTCAATGTTAGTGGTTATCAAGAATTTTGTTTCTAAAATGCTTGATGATTTATAATCATTCACTGCCTTCATTATAATTGAAGTGTGAAATTGAAAATATAGCGCATATACAGGTAAATAAGTAGCAGGGAATTTAACTCGAAAACGTGGACTGCTGTAATATTTAATATATGTAGGTTGTGGTGAATAACTGATTGTTATCTTATTTATTGCTTGATTTGAATCTAGTATTAAATTAATACTGATAGCTAGTATTAATTAGTGAATATAATATTCACCCACTAGAGTTGTTTAAGCGAAGATGAATATTAAATGTTAATTTTCCAATTACAATATTCATATTTTATTCTCTTCTTTAGTTTAAAATAATAGTTAATAATTTAGTTTCAAATCAAATCAATTTTTATGATCCAGTATTTATTTTGTAATTTTAAGTCAATTCTCAAAAGAGTTAACAATTTACTTTAATTGTAATAAATAAATTAGCACACTTTGAGATGTAAAAACGTGTTTTGTAATGTTTAAGAATTGAATGCAAACTAACAATAAACTAACGGTAGTAGAAGATTATAAAGTTGGGCAGTACAAATTTTAGTGCAAAGATAAAGCAATGAGAAATTATGATTTCATTTTATAAAAATTTTAAAACACATCGAGAACAAAAAATGTATTGTATTTTTATTAGCTACGATGTAACTAAGATATTATTAACTTTATAATATATCAGTCCAAATTGACTGTTAGCAAGTTCGTATAAATATGTCAGATTGTGTCCATATGTTACGTACTTGAACATAAATCTTGAATCTCTCAAACTCAACAAACGAGCTATTTAAACATTTACATATCATAAAGACAGTAATCGAGTTTGAACCTATAACCTTCGTATCATCGACATGCTTTGTAATTAAATCATGAAAACTTTTGTCAATGCCCTATTATTCTGCTTCAATAATACTTTGTAACACAATCAACATTTTCGTTACATTTTAGTTCGGCTATTACAGAACTTAATCAAAATTATAAGCGTTATTCTTGTTATAAATACTGTCATTATAAAAATAAATGATAGAATATTTATGAGTTCCACTTCATCTCGAATGGTTTTCGTAGTAGTATATCAAAATATTAATGTAATATTAAATACAACACAGATTTATTACTCAATAATACTATCGTTTATTGCAAAAATAAGAAGAAGTTAATGGCATTTACGTTGAAGACCACCCAAAGTCGTCAATTAGTAAGATTCAATCCAACTTAATATTGATCTTAAAGGCGTTCTATAAATGTAAACTCATCAACCGACATCAATGCGAGATACTCATAACGAAAATTAAAAGCTTGTAAGAAGTCTAGAACATTGAAGATGTTCTAAAACAGGCATCCCTACATGCCCAGTAGGAAAATAAGTAAAGTCAAAGCGAGAAGAAGGTCAAGAAGCGACATAATTAGAGGGATATTTCCATCGATGGCTGGATATGAGGCCGCTTCTCCAACACAACGTATGTTGCCCTAAGACATGCGCTTGAAACGTAGACCATGCAAGTATAAATGAAAGTTAACTGAGTGGGATATATAAATAACATTGAAATTTTGATTTTATCAACTTGAATATTATTTTAATATATATTTATTTTCAGATACAGTATTCTAAGCCTAAAATTTTGAATACTTTTATGATTATTATATTTCATTGGAGGCAGACTAGGTTTAAATCAATATTATAAAAATGAAGAGTTGTATTAATACTATCTATCTTCAGTTCTACGTATCAAATAAGTTAAGTTTCGCAATAGTTATAAAAACTATAACTGTTGGTGAACTGATATTACCGATATGTAATTTTCTAATTTTTATATTAACGTACTTTATCGACATGATAAAAATGACTTTTTTGAAGGATGGAGTGAAACTAATAATATTATTGAATGTGCCGTCATAAACGCTAGATGAAAATAATTTAATTTTTGTTAAATATTATTATTTAAGTTGACACCAAAAAGTCACTTTTTCTTCTGTTCTTGCTTGCTAAATTTACCAAGTTCAATTATCTTTGGTAATTTGCCTTATTACGTTGAGCCTACTACACAATTCTTATCATCTACCTCTTAACATAAATTTTAGTTGTCTAATAATAAAATCTTGGAAAACTTGTATTTTTCATCTAAATTATTTAACATGTCAACCAGCTTCTGTGGATCAATAGAGTGTCTAGCGTTGTTGCTTATACTATCATATATAAATATAGCCTACATTGATAGACTTTGCTGTATACTTCTGGACATGGTATTCATTCCTTAAAATATGCGTGCGTACTTTTCTCTATGAATTAGATACTGATCGTTGTTATTCTAATAAAAGGCTGCCTTTTACTTAAGCTGTCTAGATATAACTCCTTTCATGACTTGAGGTGTTTGTTTCCCATTACATAAATTTTTAGTTAATTCGAATTCGCATTCAACTGTATTCGTAGTAGTACCAAAAGAATTAATATTAGATTAGTTTTCAAGTATATCGAGTATTAAATTAGTGCGAACATATAATTCAGACATTAACTCTTTATTTAAGAATTGACAACATTACATAACTTTCGATGTTTTGCTGAAGTATTATTACTGACTGACTTCTTTAAATTGTACTGCTCCTGGTGAATCTAAATCATTCAGATATAGTTGCTACAATTTAGTATACTAGTTCATAACATTTGGACTCCTCAAATCGATGTAACTTATAAACAATGGGAACAATATCAATTCTGCTAGAACATATAGTATTAATTGTTTAGAAATTATTCAACTATTGTGGTTCAGAAGTTTCGCAATTATTGATAGTAAAATTATTACAACTCAACGTGTAAAGACAAGATGTCAAGTTTATTGTAATAAATAGACGGATCTAATTATGAGATAACTATAGATTAAAAGTTAAACTTTTTGTGAGCATCTGATAAAAGTCGAAATATTTGACAAATTTATAATTTTTTAATTAGGAGTTTAACTACTCATATTGATATAGTATATTATATAATTTGTAATTAATATAACATTAATATATTTTGGTCTGGACCGTAGTATTTAGTTAGAATTATACACTTGAAGAATTGTTGGAAAAATTAGGTAAACAAATAAAATAAGTTTATTATCTCAGGATTGAATAGTTATTCAATTATAAGTAGTTTAAAGTATTTGGGGAGATATTATTTTCCAGCTCATTCTAATTAAATATATAAATTAATCGAGTGATAAAAAATATTTTAGATACTTCTAATTGTCTTAACATATTTTTGTAACACTCAATGCCATTGACTACTTTGGATACTCTATTCAACTTTAGATGTTATAGATCACTTAAGATTAAACTACTCAATTTTGCTATTTTTAGTGATTTTGTGAAATATAGCCTTAAACTAATGGCTATGAATCTGCTATTAAAACCATAGAGTTAGTATGAGTTAGTAAAGCTAAGCCTCCCCGAAAATTTGGGGTATATATTCTATTAAGAAAATTACTATTAAAAAATAATCATTTTTTACTCAAAAATATAATTATATTTAAAATAAAATAAAAAATAAACGTCGTGCATTTATATTGATACATTCAAATATATACTTTATTTCACTCCTACTCAAAATTTTTTGATGTTTTTCATGTCTTTATCGTTTATATGCTAAAACAAAATAAACATACATATATATATATATAAGTTAGCGAATCAGGTAAAACTGGTCCGCTGATGACTCAGTGAGGGCCATGTTGGGTCTTTACTGAGTGGGCATAAATGACGGGTTGAGCCCGTTTTGAAAGTGGAAACAATGGTGTGCGATAGCCTATGTTTCGCTTTCGAAAGTCTCAATGAAGTCTGTTTGTGCCGTCTCGAGGAAGTAAGATATATATATATATATATATATATATATATATATATATTGGAGTAGCGTACAAGTTTTGCAGCATTTTACTGTGGAAGTGTTTACCTCTGTGGGTGAAATATATTTTTTAAAATGACTAAGCGAAGGCTTTTCATACATATACATAGATTTTAGTATTGTAATATAATAGTTTCACTTCAACATCCATTTACCGGAATAACATATTCACCATTTACAATTGTTGCCTAGATTTATGCGCAATTTGTGATTTAAACGTTGTTCACTGTTGAAATGCCTGAAGAATATGTTTTAGTAATATTTATACTTATTTGAGTTGTCGCTGGAGTTTATACTTCAATTGCGAATCCATAAAGATTATAAGAACCGATATACCAAATATTTATGGACTATATTACGCTATTTTAGATCACAAGACTGTTTAAGTTGGAAAATCCTCTTTATGAACCTATTAAAGCACTTACATAAGTGATATATCCTGATGAGTTCAAATTATTGTTAACCGACTGGATGTCAATAAGTTATGCACTTGATTAATATATATAACCTATAATACCTCCAACTACACAATTACGATTTGTGTCTATATTAATGTTTAATACCTATGCTGAAATATTTGAGTTTCTAACGCTTGAATAAGATAAAACAAGTTGAGAATTTTGTAAAGTACCTATTATACCACCTGAGTAAAGGTCAACTTAACAATGACCTATGATTTGAGAATTAATTATATTTATATTCTCTAATTTAACAATAGATTGTGTTTGTATACATGCGGATAATCCACCGATTAACACAAGTTAGATTCCTACTGCGTTCAATTGTGTATATTATAATATAATGTTACTAATATTTGCTTGAACATAATAATCAAATGCACTAATACCTCCTGCGTATGACAAATTATAAAGAGAAGTAGAATTAATGTTACAATATTTAACGTGTATTTCATTTATCGAATCGTTTTAATATGTTATTTAACTACCATAGTTGTATGCAATAATTCCAGCGCTATATGGTTACTACTCCGCTTGTGCCCATATAATAGTGTAATATAATCCAATGTTATGAACATCTAATTCTGAGAATTCCGAAAAAGAAAATAATCCTGATGCACAACTGCGCTATTTACTGCTGACTTAAATGTGAGAATTCTATACTTATACATGTAATATGGAAATCTATGAATTTATTGAATGACTAATAATACCAGATGATAAACACCAATATGCTTGGAAGTCACTTTGTACTCTATATAGTGAATTTATTTACATTGAATTAACGATTGAATTAGATATACTTGTTGTACTATTGAAAGTAATCACAATCAGCCCACTTGTTCTTGAAGCAAACGAATTAGAAGAAATGTTTGTCTACATTAATTATACCTATGATATACGTTAAGAAGATTACATAGAATGGGCTAGTAATCCAGCAGACTCACTTTCATAATCGCATTATGTGAAGACAGTTACATTAAATATATTACATTGCTTTATCAAAATATTCGATTACGATACATTAGTAATAACACTAGAACTGAAAACTTGATATGTACTCGTAGAAATCGCTTCAAAATGACTTGAATTAATTTATATATTTTCGAATGAAATATTAGCTTGCTGACACCACGCTACTAAACCACCTGACTGAGACCATTGTTCTGAAAGTGAAGAAATATTTGCATTATTAATTATAATAGCTTTGTTTTCTATTAAATTAGCAGATTTAACATTTCCACAAAGTATAGCTGCATTACTATTAGATGAAACATTAACGTCAGTAAATATAATATTATTTAATGATAAACGTATCGCTTAAGACAAACCAATTAATGAAGCTACATTATTTTCATACATTTGATATTTTGTTTTTTATTGAAGGCTAAATATAATATTTATAGAATTAAATATTCCAAATATGCATCCAGATCCAATATTTCCGATTATTCCAAAATTCTGAAATAGAGATTAACTTGAAATTATATAAATAATTTATGTATTTGAAATTGATATATTTCCATCTAACGAACCGAATAGTCCTGTTTAATTTATGTTATCTGATGCGCCAAATGTTGCTTTATCGTTTATACAAACATTATTTAATGAAATTATTGATTTTTAAAGGGATTTTCCGACTATTTCGCCTTAGTTAAATATATAATCAGTAATAAATTAAATGTGTATATTAAAAGCAATATTATGCATTATAATTGAACTTGACGAACATTAATATATAATACCTCCATATTGAAATTAATTTACGATGTTAGAAAATAATTTTGTTAAAACGTTTGATGTAGTAGTACCGATAAAAACTACAACCTATTAAAAATACAAACTTGAAGAGGAAACACAAGAGAATAAAAATGACGATGCGTTTCCAAATTAAATTACAGAAGGTTAAAAATTCAATGAAGTGATTTGAATTTGAGCATTTTCAGAATTAAGAACGCACAATGATACTTGAGACACAGAATAGTAGTTTCCTTAAACTTAATAATTTTTAAGGTTCAATATACCGTTTTGTGATCCTATAAGAGTTACATTTCCATTACTGATTGAAGCGAAAGTCAAGTTTATATTAAAATTTCTAATAAACGAACCAGAAGAATATCTTTATAAAATATTGAACTGACTGCAAATTAGAACATTTATTATAGTTCCTATTTTTGATAATATTCTGACATTGTTCATAGATTTAATACTTTAATCTGAAATTATCGAACCAGACTATGTAGTCTAAGTTCCCACTTATATTTTTAAATTGTAGAAATAAGTTTATGAATTATACAGGGAATACGACTATGTTAATGAATTATCCTACACATCAATAAATGCATTATTTACAATACTACCAAATACAAAAGAGTTTGAAAAATTACCTATATTAACCGTTTGCGATATATTTGAAATGTCAAATTACAAAATAAATACGTTTTAGTTACATACTAGCTCTTTGAGTAAAAAATCATCTTATTAGTCTAATTCTTATGATACTTCTTATTAAAATATAAGTTAATTCTAAAGGTCAGATACTATGTATAGTAAATTATTTATTGTATTATTCTACTAAGTAATATTACTAAAAATATTTGAGAAATTAACTGAAACTGCAATGTTTTTGATTTATATAGATTAATTTAAGTTATTTATTGTAGTATTTAATTAATTGGAAGCATTATATATTAAATTTTATAAATATGTACTATTTGTGGATAAAGATGTAGATAATATTGTGATGTTCTCAAAAATTTCTTTTTCAAGTTGTTTAATACTTGAATTAATCATATTTTGTAAATTAGTACTATTTGAAACAATTGCTGTGTTGAGAAGTGTAATATTATCTAATAAGTGTTTGTCTAAAATAGAAGAGTTAGTTAAAAATTATAAATTTAAAGCGCTAACATTACCCATTATATAATATTCAGATTGGTTAAATAATAACTATGCTACTAATTCAGTTTTGTTAATTTATTGACTTAAACTTTGATTTATTATATTTATATTAGTGCTAAGATTAGTATAGCTATTATTTATTAAAGTTTTTAATTCTGAACCGCTTATCATTATTTAGTTAGTCAGTAGTGTATAATTATCTTAAATATGTTTATCTAGAATGGATGTATTGTTTTATAATTACTACTATAACACTGAAATATTGCCAAATATATGTTGTTCAGACTAATTAAATAGTTGTTTATTTTATAGTAAACTATAATTTATCTGATTTGTTAGATTTAGGTTCATTTAGTTTATTGTTGTATTTAGTTATTAAACACTTGAATCGATATTAGTCCTTAAACTAGTATTTACAGAATTAATTGCATTATTGAGCAATGTAAAATTTTCAAATATGTGCTTATCAAGAACAGAATAATTATTGACAAATTATTCATTTAATATAGTTGCATTTCCTAAAATATATTATTATGATTTATCAAACAGTTATTATGATGTTGTCTTAGCTTGATTTATTTATTCAGTAAGATTTAAGTCCATAATATTTAATGAATCGTGTACTAATTCTAAATCTTACTCAACATTTGCAAATTATGAATTCAGTTTATTTACTAAATATATTGTATTAGTTAATTGAAAAGCTAGATCGATACAATTGGAAATATTAAATATATATCCTTCTTTACAAACGCATTAAGAGCCATTAAATATGAATGGGTCAATACAAGTGAACGAATCATTAAAATCTATATTTTATCCATTAATTAACCCATCTGTACACAGTCCATATGTATATTTTGTGTTATTCATGATACATATAGATACACAATTATTAATTATTGGGTTTGAAAGTATTAAGAAATTTTATTGATTATAATTGAAATCATTGCAAACAACAACATTTTTACTGTTTATTAATATATTCGTTTATGAATTGATGATGGCCACTAATACATAACTAAATTGTTTAACTTAGTTGCATCCTAAAATATTTACATTAATTATACTGAATTATATAATCGTAGAAATATTCATAACAATGCCAGCTGAATATAAACTTGAAAATCGATATTGAATTAAAGTGTTTAATAATTATATAATTTATTAACTATTAAATAATAAACCAGAAAGCATTTGTCCACAGGCTACAAAAACTAAAGTAGATGTTTCAATTTAAATATCACATTAAAAACAGATAAGAGCACCTTTATAACTATTATACGTAATTGTAACATTAATTATAGATTACTGTATTGATTTAATATTTTAATTAAAACCAAATACAGCGAAATTATTATCATTATTTATTTTACTAACAATTTCAGATTATGTGACCGATTCTGTATTCAAAAATATATTTTGTTGTTTACTAAACTAAGCCATAGACATATTATTTTAAATTTACATGTTATTTAAGTATTAACTCTTTTAACAATATTAATATTATTACTCATTTAATAATATGTTTTGGTTACACACTAAAATTATATCTAATTATTATTTTACCATACGATTGAATATTAATATAGATGATAATGATATACTCATATTTGTTGTTAAAACAATAAAATTTCGAAAAAGAATAACATACAGTATAATATTTTATATTTGTTACCATCCATCAAGTTTTTAATTATATCTGAAAATAAGTCTGTATTTCTGCAGCATGAGAACCAGTATTTAAGCTACTTTTATGATATTAATTTACTTTGAAGAAATGTTAGAAATGATAAATTTTGATTTTATTCTCCAAATATAGAGCGATTGAGGCAATACAAGTCAAGTGTGTTAGATAACCTTAATTTCACTTATTAATATACTAACAAAATGTTTGCAAATGTGGTGGGAATCAAGATTAGGTCAAAAATCAGATCGAAATAATGGAGACTTAAAAATGAAGTTGTTTTACTTTAATATTTCGAATGGTGTTTAATGCATTATATTTATAAAATTTCACTCCTGAATTCCAAAAAATGTTCAGAAATATTACTGTATTGTATTGAGTAAATTGAAAGAGTAAATTTGAATTAAAGAAGAGAAGATATATCATCATCGTATGAGTTGTGGATTTTTTTAACGTCTGTGAAAATGGACATTTTGGATGCATTATATACAAAAATAATCATCTATCTTTAAGGTTGCGAGTTCATGTTTCCCCTACTTAAAAGCTTTAAGCTCTCAAACTAATTATTACATCCTCAGCTTGTCCTACAAGGACGTGAGGTCGCTTCTTTCAATTTTTACATTCCTGATACAATACTTTACCATTGATTGTTAAAGTCCCACTCCAAACGATCAAAATCCCATCACACGACCTGGATTTGATTCGCCAGTACGAGAACAAAATTAAAGAGAGTTCTTTGAGCCTTTGCCTTCACGGACAACTCGACTCGTTTTCTTTCGTTCAGAATTTTGCGATTGAAAAACTTGAAATTAGTTTCTGCTTCGGAATCAAGTTCAAAAACGTTCCGAATAACATTTTAAAGTTGAAGATAAACAACTGCGGCCTGGAGAACATAGAAGGGGTTGGGTAAATGCAACTGATTGAACTGGATCTGAGCATAAACAAAATAAGCTGCATAGATTGTATCGCTGGGCTGAAAAGATTGCAAATTGTTAATTTGAGCTTCAACCAGATCGTAGATATTGACGCATTGGGAAGAATGAAGTAACTAACCGAGATCAGCATTCAAAGCAACTAAATAGTACATATTAATGCCCTGAAAAATCATTAAAGGCTTGAAAAACTGGACGCACAAGATAACTACATTCAAAATTTCGAACCAATACAAAATCACAGCAAATTTGAAACATATCTGCTGTAAGAGCAAGAAATTCCGAGTAATTAACTCGTAATCATGTCAGAAAAAATGCTAATTATACATTAAAGCAACGATTAACTTAAATAATGCTAAATAATCTAGAAATAATAGTTAAAATCAATTAAATAATCAATTAAAATCACGAAAATAATGCTTGACAACAAATAAGAAAAGTAAATTGAATTTATAAACACAATCGCCCTATTATTTCAGCATTTTAATACATAAGAATGTTTCCAATGACTCAAAATATAATAGTGAAAATATAAGGATGTTATTGAGAAACAGTGTAGTACCCAATCATTCGCATTACTATAATGGACTGCTCTTTGCGTTTGCCAAATGTTCAAATTTAAACTTATGTGAATAATAGAAGTGTATTTTTGAGCTATAATTTGTAGGAATATGTTAGTTATGAAAATTCTATTATTTTTTTAAATAGTATAATATTATTTTATCAAACTAGTCACAAAAATACATTAAAATATTTTGTAAATTGTTAGATTGTGTTACAAGCGATAACAATAATATTTAACTTTTAAAATAATTATTAAAAATTACTAAATAAAATTACTAAATAAAATCAATTGTTTAGAATTATGCTTTATCTTTTAAAAAGAGATTAGTTAAGTTAGATCATTTTAAATAACTAATCTAAATAGTATACTGCAACATGAAATTTCTTAAATGTAAATATTATAAATTTGTACACAAATCATAACAATAAAGTTATTCACCCCACAAATGTAATATAATGATTCTATCTCCATTTAGAACTCTGAATTCGACCAAAATCTTACCTCAAATGTTAATTTTGAACCGTAATTTACTGACTAATCGGAATAAATATTCTTAAATAGAACAAAATGGTGCATTATCTCTTGGATTAGCCCAATGATATTTGTGTTTTCTATGTGTGGAGCAGTATACTTAATATATTATATCAATGAGTTCTACAGTGTGTGGTCGTGTTTAATTCTAAGTTAGTGCATTTTAATGTTGTTGGTTAGTATTTTCGGAATTTTCTTCTCGGTTTATGAATGCTATAAGGTGAAATCGGTGTCAGTTATCTGTTTGTGCAAGGCTAAGCACAAAATATTGTGAATTTTTTTCATATTTTGATTTTGACCTCACTCAGCATTATAAAATATTCAATTAATTAATCCTATGTTATATTGTGCTTCATTAAATCGAATTTCATGAAAACAGATTCAATGTTTAGTGTCCAGTCGAGAATATAATTAATATTTTATATTTATACATGAACTTAAATAATCACTTAAACGATTAATAAGATTGAATATCTGTAGATTAACTAACAGAAATATTTTCAGATTGAGAGCGTGATTATTGGGCAGAATGAACTAGTAGTTTAAAAGAATCATTTGAAAATGTATACTATGGTAATAGATCGTCAAAATATGTTATTTATTAATTAGAATATAATTCATCTAACTATATAGTCGTTTTGTTTATTTTTAGAAGTTAGACATACTATGATACATATTCAATACAATTTTGGTGCTATTTAAATCTTTATAACTTGTGAACTTTATTTATGAATAACAAATCCATAATAAACTAAAGCGGAGTTTATCAACATATTACTATAATAATTCATAAAAATATACAAATTTATAAATAATATTATATAAAAACAGTATAAATTTATAATTTGTTGATTTATGATATTAATGATGGAACGAGTGATAAAGTGAGTCATAATGTTGTTGATAGGATTAGAGACCTCAGGTTTGACGGCGTTCGCCAAGTTTCCTTCACATGTTGTAATTACTACATAACCTCGAATTGAGACACCCACCCCCTTTCACTTACAGACACCCGAAGTGCTCAGATACAGACACCTTCGATTTTTTTAAAGTAAAGGTGTCTATAACTGAACTGCAAAAGGGGTTGTAAGTGAATTTAACATTGTAAATCTCTTTTTGTATTTAATAGATTTATAAGAGCTTTGGAGCTTTGTATAACCATATATATAAATTATATGCTACTTAATCTTCTATATAATGGTAATTTATGCAAATTAGATCAAGAAACTTGAAATTTGATAAAATTTTCAGAAAATTTTTTGAAAAGGTGTCTGTAACTGAAATGGAAAACCAAATCTGACACAAGAAATATACCAAACTGAGCCAGATTTGCTCTCACTTATAGACACCCTGGCCATTTTTGAAAACTGCTCGGGTGTCTGTATTCGAACAGGGGTGGGTGGTTCAATTCGAGGTTATGTAGTATTGGAATTATTTAAACAAATTGTTTCAATTACTTAAATTATAGTCATTATAGTTGTTTATTTTGTTAAATTCTAATTTCACTTCACAAATGACTTCCAAGTATGAGTTGTGGAGTGAGGCCGAGCAGACTAATCTGTTGAAGGCGGTGCACGAGTCCACTATGCATAAAAAACTAATTAACTGGTAGTACGTATCCTTACAGTGCAATAAGCCCCCAGCTCGGTGTAAATCTTACTACCAGTTCTTCCAGAAGAAGCAGAGCGAGTGCGCGAAGCTCTGGATAAGCAACAAATCGTACATGTCCCAAGCTCAGAAGCGAATTAGAATTCACATTGGAGTGTACGCTCAGTTTTACAACTTTGACTGGGACTTCATTCAGAAGCAATTTTATTCAGCCATGAGCGTTGAGGAGATCAAAAACGTTTACGCCCATTCTTTGCGAATGTTCCAACTACAGCGTTCGTACCTCGCGAATACAGAAACGAGGGTGGAATACCCCGTTTAAAAGCTGAAGGAGATGTACAACAACATCCTGGGCGTTAACCAGTACGTTAAAACGTACAACAGGTTCCTCATGTTCGAAAATTCTGATGAAAGTGTTCAGAATATAATTAATTAATCGTATCAGGACGCACCACAGAATGAACAGCTGTTTGATTAGATTGACCCAATAATCGCTGAGTACTACATAGAACTCACGAAGGGGTACGATCTGGAAGAATAAGCTGCAAAACTAAAACTTAAAATCGAAAGTAAAGGCTAAAAACATAATAATATTATAAAAGAAGAAAATAAATGAATTTTTACATAAGAATTTACATAATAATCTCATTTATACTACTCAGATAAATATAACCTCCATTCAGCACTCAACTTATTCGATTTTCTAGTGTACTACTCTTAAATGTACCTGAGCCTGAAGTAAACCTGCTTCTCAGTTCTGCACTTCATTTCTTTTGCAATGTCTTCACAATTTCTGAATCCAAATTTGGATACAAGTTACAGTAAAATGTTATCTTACTGAAGATTCCAGTGCTCTCTAGTTTGCTTGTTTATTGCATTGCTTTATTCAGCTATTTATTGTATTGTACTATTTATTTGAATGTTTATATCTTAAATTTACATAATTATCAGGGCATTATCAATTAGTGTATTAATCATTCGAAAACCTCTTTGAAGTGTGAGTATTATTACAAATACTACTAATTTTAACATTAACATTATATTTTAAAAGTGTGAAGTTCAAATATATTTTTATATTTTTATTGAATACACTTTTAATAAAAGTGACTTTTATGATTTAGAGAAAATGAAAATATATATTGTTTAGCTAGTGTTTAATATTAAATTAAAACCAAAGTACGGATACATTTTTTGTACATCTTTCATGATTTCCGTCACTAAATAGAAGAAGACAGTAAATTACGTCTATACTTTTTTCCATCACTACAATATAACATATTTAATAAAAATAGTAAAAATACGTTAATTCACTACAAAAATTATTTAATAACTGAAAATTATATCAATGTTCACTACTCTACTTGGGATGTGCCAATTTAAGTCACGTTCAAATTATCTACAATTTCTATGCTATCGAATACGTTTGAACCATATCGTTCGTAGTACTGGTTTTCGTACAGCCTGATGCTTTCTGGCTCCTGGCGTTGGTTGTTTACCATTTACTTTTGCAATTTGCTGGTGGGCAAATAGCTTTTGTTATTTTATTCTTCCTCTTTGATATTTGCGGTCAGTATCTGTTCGCTGCGTTGCGCCTGCTTACTTACGGGCGTATTTGCGCATAGCTAAAACTTTTACAAGATCAACAGTCCGAAGAGGCCGGCGACCAGCTAAAATACACCCGGGCCTATGTGCAACTGCACAGATTTGGTTAGGCTGTCGTGGTTTATCCAGTACTTCTATTATTGTTCAGTCATGTAGTAACTGAACTAATAATATCTGAACGAAAGAGTGCATAAAGCGACACCAGCAACCATAAATGCAAATAACATGATGTACAACAAGATAAACACAGATTAGAATTTCTTATAGTAAGTTAAACTTGCATAATCTTTGTAGTCTTCTGGCGTCTTCTTATTGATGTGATACAAAACACAAGATATTATGAACCCGAAGAAGCCGAAGATATCTAGTGCAACACCACAGCCTAGATTTATTGGAATTCTGTCAGTGCGATAATACCACGAGAATCTAACTTCTTCTGAGCTATAATACACTCTCTATTCGTATTTGTAAGGTATAATAGTAAATACAGCACCTGCTGTTAGTAACAGCGTAAACATAACTAGTGAATACGCTAAAATTGTTTTACTGTTGTTATTTGTACTCATTGTTTGGAGTGTTTAATTGATGTTAGTTGTTCACAAAATTATTCTATTAGTAAAATATATACTGTACATATTCAATCAATCAGATTGGCCCAGTTCTATTATTCATTATTATTCAGTTCTATAATTTAAAAACAAATTATTATACAAAAGTACATGAAGAAAGTATCTGATGTTATGTTCGACTCAGGCTGATACACTGGCTGATATCGAAAATAGATAAATGCAAAACACTTGTATTATTGATTATTCTTGTATATTCTTGTGTTAACTCAGTTAAAGTCCACATTTATCTAGTTCTAATTTTGATTTGGTTTTAGTTGTTCTAAAAATAACTTTAATTATATGTGTTATATGCACTTCAGTTGTAATTTTAATAATAGAGTCAGTTATATAATTACACTATCTTTGCTGAATGTATTTGTCTAAAATGACTCTTAATTGTTACATTATATCAACAAAATTATCTTCCATTTCAAAAAAATTATGATATATCGGCTCACTCTTTTGGTACATCTCAAAAACATCCACTCAATAATCGATTACTTCAATCACAGGAACATTTTAAAATGATATTATGAGTTAGCATCAATTTTTGTTAATATTCTTCAAGCATATATATATAGAAAAAGGCAACGATAAACTGGAGGACACGTCCACAAAGAAAAAACCTGACAAACCCACCCAGACCAAAGTAATCCCCAACGCGAAAGGCAATGACAAGAAAATTTAGTCTCTCAAAGAGAAGATCGCCAAATTGTAAAGAGAATTGTAAAGTTAATTTGATACAGCGGCGGCAGTGATGCGTAAATTCAAAGAAACCAAAAAGAAGCATGACGACAAGAAGATCACTTAAAAGACAAACAATGCCGAAGCCCAGCCTGAAAACGAGAAGAAAAAGACTGAAGTAAGTTAGAAAGCTGAAGAATATCGAAGAAAAAGCGCCTGACAAAACGAAGCTTAAGGACGCTCAGAAGCAGAAAGAGAAAAAGCCCCCAGTCTAAAAGTCACAAGATCAAAAGACCACTAAAATGCCCCAATCGAACACAAAGTCTCCTCGAAAGGAAACTTAGAAAAAGAAAGAGGATAAATAACCTGTCTTAGAAAAGCCTGTCGAATAGCCAAAAGATGGTCTAAATGAATAAAAAACGATAACTGACGCAAAATAGGAAACCAAGCCAATCTTAACGAAAGCCTAGAAGAAGCTCCAAATGGAATATCAGAAATAGTTTATCTAACAATAGAGAGCTAAGGAAGATATCAAAGCATCTAAACCCTAGGGAAAAGTTAATCTACCACCGGCAATATACCCCGAAATTAGGAATTTGCAAAATCAAATAAACTAAGAAGGACCCCAGGTACCTAATCAAGTTAATGAAACAGTGCAGCAAAGGCAACCACCACCAAGCAATGCCAGTACAACGGAACAACCTCCCGTGCAAGCCGAAGGAAATAACGAGCAAAGAGAAACTGAGACGCGAGAACCAGTTTCTGGAAATTAAGTTAGCGAATCAGGTAAAACTGGTTCGCTGACGACTCCGTGAGGGCCCTGTTGGGTCCTTACTGAGTGGGCATAAATGACGGGTTGAGCCCGTTTTGAAAGTGGAAACACTGGCGTGCGAGAGCCTATGTTTTGCTTTCAAAAATCTCAATGAAGTCTGTTTGTGCCGTCTCGAGGAAGTGATATATATATATATATAAAAGATCAGTTCATTTAACAAATCGTTTAATGTGAATCTTATTACTATTTTATTTGATTTTTATGAAACTGGAGTTCATTCTTGTTTACAAATTATCCCTTTTTTGTAAATTGACAAGTTCAGATCAATAATCTTTGTAAAGTGGCAGCTTAAACTATATTGATTATTTCCTTTTAAAACTGACTGAGCTTAAATTTGTTACAATTGAGTTAAATAATCTCTTGAATACTTCACTTGCAGCGTTGCATTGTGATCCTGACATTGAGTCTACTAATTGTACTAACCACTTTATTATAAATGTACAAAACGTGAAAGTGAATGGATACATTTGTTTATATCAAAATTAATATTAAACGCTTAAAATCGCATTTATATTTATCTAACCTCGATTAAATCAAAACATCTGTTTTCACGTCAAATCGCCATGTTTTACATGTTCATTTCTTGAGCAGGAGCGAGCGTGGCAACTTCTTCTGTTGTCGTAGCAATCGTTTCAATTATACCTGCTCTTTCTATCTCGAACTGGTCTTGTTTGTTCACTTCTGGCATTTCGTTTTCTGATTGAGCTGTTGTGGCCGTGGCGCTGTTGAGTAATCCCTCTGAACCTTCACCCACCACCGATTTAGCTGGACTGATCAGAGCCCATACGAACTCGGCCACTAAAATAAGAATACCTCCGGAAATTGAATAAGCGTTCCACCCGTATTTCTTGTTAAGCAGAATGTCAAGAAGGATAGTGGGAAGTTTGCGAGCTTCTTGCATTATCATCATATCAATAATCGTGTTTCTGAACTACAAATATATGCTCGACATTTTATCAACAGTGGTGAAAATACAGCCGGCTATGAAAGAGGCTAATAAGTAGTTCTCTGTTTTCCTCATAGTTGGGAAAAATATTTTCCAAGCTGGCATTTCATTACCAAGGCTGACGAATATCATCAAAACACCGGCAATAAACTAAGTGTAGAATGTGGCTTCGGTTGGGTGGATGTAGATCTTTTTGGTCTTTCTGAGGTAGGTTTGGCATCTCTTTACGAGAAGCATGTAAATACTACTAATTACAGCTGAAAAACAAAGGAGTCCAATAGCCTGAGCTTCGTCTGGCTTAACTTTCTTGCTAAGCGCAGCTACACCAAGTAAAACAGAACCTGCTACTACGAAAAACACCATGAAGATGCTGCTCATTGGAATTTTGGTTTTGAAGAAAATTCTATCAAGCGCAAGGGTGTAGATGCTGCAAGGAGCTTTGAGCAAAAACTGGACAGTGATAGAGGTTTTAGCTAAACCCATGTTCATGATTGTCACATTTCCACCCATTATAAGTCCTGGTAAGAGGAACACAAGAAACTTGATCCAGAAGTGACCTTTGGTAGTTATCTTGGAATTACAAGTTGGAATTTTATCCAGCTTGAGACACATGTTAACTACCAACGAGACGAGGCCGCAGAAAACGAACTGCAAACATGTGAAAACTATAGGACCTGCTTTAAATGACTTTGTGAACACATAATAGTTAAGCAACGGCATCGCAATTGAAACAATCAGGTTTATACCAAAGATAAAGCCGTCAGCGACCGAACGAAAGTGAAGGCATCTGCAAAGGACGCGGTTCAACAGAGGAGAGTTTTACATACGGGAGTGAAATTTGCTTTTACATAACATATTCCTATAAGTCAATACCTGTTCAATTATCTATTACAAAATTATAATAGTGTAATTTATGTTACGTATATTTATGTATCGTATTTGACTGGATACATGTGATGAAAAACTTTGATAATATTAACAATAATATCATCATACGAAGTATTACAGTAATATTACTTTCTATACATTCACACTAATAGTATTTACAAATTGAAAGTTATTTTAAATGTGGGAAATCGAACCAAAACAGCTATGTTAAAATATTAAATAAGTCAAAAATATAATAGCTTCAAGTCAAAAAATAATTTATCATGAAGTTGTAAATAAATATTACATAGTATTATTATTACTAATGTTTAACCACTTTATTATAAATGTACAAAACGTGAAAGTGAATGGATACATTTGTTTATATCAAAATTAATATTAAACGCTTAAAATCGCATTTATATTTATCTAACCTCGATTAAATCAAAACATCTGTTTTCACGTCAAATCGCCAGCGTGGCAACTTCTTCCGAATATCTCTATTTAAAAATTGCTCGGAAACATGTTATGCATGTCTAACATGTTAAACATGATTAACCTAATTGTGCATATATAATTTAACGATTTCCATATGCATTGATAGTATTATAGTTACAGTGAATAATTCTTTGAATTATTATAGGCATCGAGGATTCGATTCCCGGTCCTTATACATTTTTTCATTTAAAAGTGTATTGTTTGCCAATTATTATTAGTTCATATATTTGTAATAGTTTATCGAGCTTCTTTCGTGTATGAACTCTAATCCAGTTACCCAAAACGATAGAGCGCGAGCCATCAATATATTTATATATTTCGACCCAGAAATGTAATGCTCAATTAAATTTATAGCAGATACATTGTAGAGAGCACCAGGTATTTTTTATTTTCATCTCTATTTAAAAATTATTATTGAATTATTATTTTCACTAAAATGTAATTTTGTTCTCCGCGTAGTTCCAAGTGAAGTGGTGCAGTTTGTCCCTAATCTGAATCCGCTCGTTCAGCACCGCTCCATTTATAAAATGTGTGCCCCAGCGAGACTCGGACCCGAACGCCTCGTGCACGTGCCCGAACAAGTGCAATTTCGGCTTCTCCTTAATTATAAAATTGAGGAGTTGACCGCAGCCAATGTGCTCATTTCTTTGAGTTAAATCCAGAATCCCAAGGGGTGGGCCGTGAGAAAGGACTATATCAGCGTTAACCGATTTTTAAAAACGAAGTGCAATATCAGGCTCCTTAGTGAGGACGAAGGCGCTGGACCAGCTCAGAGCCGAATGCGGGGTGCCGAAAATGCGCAAGGGCTGGTTCTTTACAGTAATGTACAACATCTCGTCCTCCAAATAGGATATTTTCGGATAACGCTTGAGTAACTCGCGGATCTCAGCTCTTTTCTCCTAAAATAGCTTATCGTGGTTGCCAGCTATTAACACTATGAAATCGTAGCTTTACTTCTGCAAAAAGTCGAAAAACTCGAGAACCACCTCCAACTCAGGACGAGTTGACGAAGTCACGTCGCCTGTAACAAATAATATATCGCCACCTGGAAGACTCAAAATTTTACGCTACAGCCCATGAATATCTGAAATATGAGTTATTTGCATATATGAAGTGGTGATATTAAACATTTTTCTCAAAATATGCTAATTTAAATAAAAGTAATAGGATGAAATAATAAGATTTGTACTGTAAGAATCTGAATATAATCACTTAAATTGTAAATATGATTAGATTTCTAAGGATTAACTTACAGATTAGCTTACAGAAGTGTTTTCTGCACTGATAGAATTACAATCTATAATCATCTTTTCTTAATTCGTTATACATGTACCATAGTTTAAACAATCACTTTATGATATTGATTACGTTCGAGATTATTAAGCCGATTATACCAGTTATTTGAATGATTCATTTGAAAATTTATATTATGGCAATAGGTCTTCAAAATATGCAATAAATTATTGAGTAATATCAGAGTCATCTTAATCTACGGTAATATGATGTATTTATAACATATTCAATTATTACGAAACATAGTCAATACATTTTTGGTGTTATTTTAATCTTTACAGTGAATGGTCTTTATTCAAACTCATAATGTTCATATAAACTAAAGTGGATAAATTAAATATGTAATGATTTATATTCATTTAACTAGAATATCTTATAATTTTACTTTGCCGTTAGGTTTTTTATTTTTAAACTATCAATTGTTGATATATTTATAATATATCTGATATTGATAGGTCTGCTAAATGATGTACGATTTTATAAAAACTGTATAAATGTAATGTGTTTTGTTATTAAATATTAAATTTTCAATATGTTAAGTTGAATTTGTAGATTTTTTGAACATAATTAAAGGAAAATAAATAAACTATTAACTCGACTATTAACGTACTACAAATATAAATTAAATGACTCACTTAACTGTACAACTGTAACTCTTAATGTTAGCTGTAAAGTTGGACTTGTATTTGTTGAAGAACACCGTTGAGCACCTTCTGTATAACCAAATCTCACCTTCATATTACATCTTTATTTAAACTCCTTGCTGTTATTGATTAGATTTCTATCGCACCATTAAAAAAGCGATTGTGTGGAGTAAAGCAGCTTTACTAAATATTGAAAACGCTAATTATGTATCTGATAATTAAGTCAGTGAATAATACACCAGTGAATAATACACCATCAACTACATGAATCAATGAATCATATTAATTATTTTTTCTTTGTTATATTGTTTTAATATAGATATTTGATCTTTGATTTTTAACCATTCCACACAAATGATACAAATAATATTCACATAATCGTTTAATATAATATAAAAGCGGGATACAACTCCATAATATCCACCAACATTATAATAAGCTATTAATGGAATATTAAAAGATCCATAAAAATTTTAAACACAGAATTACACATCTATCCGATAAAATAGGCAAATATTCTTTTAATATAGTGTTAATCTCACAATCTAACTTAAACAGCTCTAAAATTCAATATAGCAAAATGGAATTGATTTTATGAATTATTAGACTCTTGGTGACAATATTTTACCTGTTTAAAACAGTTTAAACAAAAAATTTAACTTCTATCCACAAACTGACTTACAAAAATATTAGATAGTTTACAATCTTTCCGATACATAACAAGGCAACTGGAATCCAATTCCTGAATTGTAGTAACAAATTTAAGGCGATTCTAATTACGTTAACGGTGAACAAATAATAATCTCGGGTGCTAACAGTAATACTTACACATATCCTTATAACCAGCAGAATCGAGAGTTCGACGGGACCGGCTTACTTTTTGGACTTGTGTTCGCAAAACTTGAGTAAGTTATCTTCTATGTGGATGTAACTTCGTTCAACTTTAACTCTAATATAGATCACTTTTTTAGCGTTTTAGAGTTAATGAACCCATATGGCCAGTTGAAGGTTTATTCAGTTGAAAATAAAATAGTTTTGCTATTCGAAGGTTAAGTGAATGATATTAGAACAAAATACCTGAGGTAAAAGTTTCAAATTTATAATGATACTATTATCCGCGGAGAACTACTGGTAGCGCATATGAAGCAGATTTAAACAAAGCTCAAAACTCATATATTCATTCTAAGTTAGGGAATTGATTACAAGGATTCTTTAAATTATAGCTTCCCTGGAATACAGATAACAATAGTAAACACAAAATTGTGGTAGGTCAAGCATACAACTGAAAATTACTTTAAATCGTATTAAAATATAAAATCATAAGTCCATTTGACAGTTTATAAGTTTAAAAGTGCAATAGGCGCGAATTTAATAGACTTATACAACTAAACTATTGAAATGAAAACGCAGCTAGATTATATCCGTGTATTCAGAACCAAGATTCTATAAATACTAACTCCTTATCTTGACAATGAAGTTTAATACTCACCGTTAATAGAATCTTAAGCATCCATAGGTAATTAACATGTTATTTTTCTTGTTTTACCTATAGTATAAAACTAAATGGTAATAGGCATAGTGGCTACCTCATTTTCATTACAAACCATCTAGGAAATGATAATATCTTAATCTCCAGAGTATTTTACATCAAACTTATTTAGTGATACTACAAAAAGTTATAACAACAATGATATTACTAAACTATCCCCTGGAGAGTTAAGATAATAAGTTAGGTAAACAAATAACTTGAAACATTACTCAAATTTCTAAAAAATATCTAATAAAAACCGAAATTTAATAATGTTTTAACCAAAACTAGAGAACATATATTTGAATTTAATGACCATTCTATAACTCAAAAAGTTATAAAATAACACCATTCAAAATAAATAAACCATTCCATCATACAAGAAAGATACTCTTTAATTCGATCCTAAGAATAATTACATATTTTCCGTAAATCAAACATACTCTGAGCAAAAATATTTATTTAGCAACTAACAGAAAAATGAATCTGTTTAATTGTTATATATTGGTTAATAGTGTTACGTTGACGATTACAAACTTCTATTTGAAATCAAGTACAATGAACATGAGTTGCTGAAGTACGATAACTGCACCTACTTCAAGCAGAAAACAAACATAACCAAATGTTTATGTGAATTCGATAATAATCTCCAAATTAAGCTTCCATTCTAAAGTCTTCAGTTTATCTAGAACGGTAAAATTCTAAACCCATATATTCTTGAGAAATTTGGAATTTTCGATGTTCTAAAGCATGTAACCATACGAGAACTTTTGGGGCTCACTGAGTGCTCAGAAAACGTAAATGGAGAAACAGACGAGTACATGTTCTTATTACCAGGCACAGATATTTCGATGAAAATCACACAATAATTCTTGTTTTACATTCGAATATGGCGCTATATGCACTTACTTACATAAGTATATAGTCAAACAGTTACTACTGAAAGGATGTGCATTTTCTCTCACTTTAACCAGATGCGCCTCTGCACAATAAATTAATATTCGCCAAATGTTGAAGTTTTTGACCAAACTAAGTTAAAATATCAACAGTTTGAGTTTGCAAACAATCACTGGTTAGTACCACATACCGATGACGAGTTTCCTTCAACTTGTCATGAATCTTGGCTATTTTAAAACAAATAATCAGTTGCAAAAGATATATTCGCTAATTCGTATGAGTTTTCTGAGAGTATCATATCATATAGTATGTATAATACTTATCAAGGTTAGGTTAGTTTGAGTCCAATTTCAGAACCTTATAGCTATTCTCCATACTTATTCATTCAAAATAATATTGATAAAAATGAAATTGAAATTAGTACATACTATATTGACGAAATATATGGAGACTTCTAATTTTTGTACATTGATTCTGCTGGTTTCATTTTATCTTCAACACAGTAACAAAGTAAAGGGTAACATACTTAGATAATAAACGAATTTGATATTTTTGATTCTTAATTATGTTAACTTTCCAAATAAAGTCAGGTACTTTTAGATGCCTTATTTATTGCGGGTTTAGTTAAAATCAGTTATTCAATTAGTAGCGGATAAGTTTGTACTAGATATGAACTTTTAGTAAATGGAGCCGAAAATTTTATAATTAATAAGACTTCATATCAAATCTAATATATGCAAAAATCTCATATATATTTTGTAACAACCGATAACGCCATTGATATGAATATATTTTCACATACATAAGATTAATTATGTTTCAGCTCTATGTAAAAGTACAATGATTATTTATCAAAGTATTTTTAAACCAATTAATTTAAGTTTTAGATTAGTGGAAAGAACTATTCTATATCAGACGATTATAATTTGTCTTATAGCACCAGTTTCTATGAGTTTGGCATTCGTGAATAATTACCAATAATAAATTATTCCTCTTTAACTAGAATAGTGTTTATTTTACTTGTAATATTTGTAATCTATTTTGTTGCACAAAATTCGTTTTGGGTGCACTGAGTGATATCATTAGATAATTATATATTATAGAATCAAGAACATGTTCATTTGATGCACTTTCTGATTATTCCTTACCACTACCACAATTCATCTGAGTGTTTCATGAAGTCGTTGAATATCTTCATTTTCTGTTCTTCATTTTCTTAAACTAATTAGTTAAGAACGCAAATCGCTTATTTTGTTAGGAGTCCTTCCACTTCCTCGTAATCCGCCAAATGTTCAATCATTTCCTGAGAATTTCTCGTTTTAATTTAATTTTGATTCTGTTTTCTGAACCACTCCTTTGATAGTTAAGTATTAAGTTCAACCGTTTTATCTCTAAAACATACTTTCTGACTATTCCTTTGTTTTGGAACCACTCCATCAGCTCTGAACGGGAGAACAAGTGGAAAGATGAAGTTAAAAATGTAAAGGCCGTAAACGAATATACTCTCCCACATTGTGAAGCAAAAGAAAGTGTACTAAGAAGCCTCTCTGAAATTAGGAAATGATGGGTCTTTCTACTTCAGAATCGGATAAATAAAACACCAGGACAATAATGTTGAAAAAGTCATTATGAAGAAAACCATAATTTACGCTATCGCCAAATCAACTTTGTAATAAGGTAAAAATTTCGCACTGTTTGAGCACTTAGTCCGCTCCATTACAACCAAAATAGCATAAACCACATATCCCATCATACAAAACACAAATCCAAGAGAACCAATATTATTGTGAAAATCACCCCACAACAAGTTCCCTGATATAGCTGTTTCCGAAGCCGGGAAGAAACTCAACAAAAGCAAACAAACAGAACCCAAAATCATCAATATTAAAGCTAATATTGAAGTTTTTCTCCCTATACGCTTCAAACGATTATGCTGGTAAAAAGCCATCGGAAAATTGATAAAGAAACTTACAAATTGTAACATAGAATAGAAATACCAACCTTTATAATTACTTATTTTATCAAAACTGCCAAGATTAGAATATGTCTTGGTCTAGATTGAATAGTGATTCTCAGATGGATATAGACCATACGCCATGAAATACAGGAAAACTGCTAATGAGAACCCAATCACAACATGATAATGTAATTATGTTTATGTTAGGTGTCCAAGAGCATAGTTTTTAAATTTTAGCTTTTATTTATGTATACTATTTTTGGTCCAAAAAGTATTTTAATAATTATCTTGTTCTGAAACTTACATTAATACAGATTCTTATTCAATTTATTTACAATTATTCATAGAAATGATTTTGTATGGCATAATTGAAGTGTATTTAATTATCACTTATTCTTTCAATGATAACATATGTAAACGAATTCATAACAGCATTATAGATACATAATCACTAAATAAGAACTTTGGTAAATTAACATCTATAGATTCATATTCTCTGTTTTATAATATAGAAACTAATTAATAATTTATACAAATGTGATAATATACTGTGTACTTTTTATGAAATAAATATAATAAACTTACGTATTGCTATTATTAATTGCATTAATTATCAACATACAAAATTGCACTAAATCTAAGAATGGTAAAATCAAGCGGACTGAATATATGTATTGAATGTTTGAACAATTAACTTCTTTATAACTATTTACATGTATATTTAGAATACTGAAAATGAATTTGAATACGTTCCTATATGTTTTTCATATTTTATTTTTTAACTAAACTAATATTCTGAAAAATAATATACAATACCGACTTTAAATTTTCAGTATGTTTCTTTAATTATAATTGATAAAGACAATAATATTACTGTAAATAAGCAAAATGGAATGTTACCTTATTAGCAAGACATAATATATTGATATAATTGAAATATACCAAAGTGTTATTAATTATGTTTGTTAAAATGAGTTAAAACAAGATTTTGATTTGAAATATTTTTTAGATTTATGGTCGATAGTTAGGAATCTAATGTAAAATTCATGGGTATAATAAATAACTCATACATTGAAATATCATAAATTATTTGACAAACTTATCCACTCCATGATGCCATTATGGACAGAAGAGGAAAACAAACAATATCTTAAACTACTTCACATGTATGGAAAAGACTTTTACTAAATATCATTAAGTATGGATAAATCATACAGTTAAGTTAGAAGTCACTTTTACAATATTTAAAATAAATCAGACAGACTTAAGAATACAAAACCTTCTAAAGCAAAAGACATATAATTTATAGTGTATGATAGCATTGACTGATTTCATTTATAATAACATGTTTGTTTGCGACATTAACAGTTAGCCAACAATTGTTCATTAATTTATATTATATTTCTATTTCTTTATTTAATTATAAGCTGAATGTGTGTTATTATTTTTGTTTTATTTTCGTTTAAATCTACATTTATTGGCTATAATTATTGTGTTGATTTGGCACGTAATATTTAAATATTGTGGATCATATTTATGTACATTTAGAAATTCGATTTATATATAATGGTTATCTTTGTGTGATTCTAATAGTTATTCGTTTTGTGCATTTTCAAAAATTTAGTGTATTTAAATTTGTGTGTTAATTAAATTCTATTGATTATTTTTCGCAGCTGGTCATCGAATATTATCTTTTCGCTTCAATTTAAATGCAGTCCATTCATATATCCCAATAAAATACATGTAGTTTAGCTTTTACATCTTCAAATACAAATATTAGTGAACATAAGTATAAAATAGTATGTTACGCGCTAAAATCTATCTGTACGTTACTTTCTGCTGACATTTACACATTAAGTTTTATTTTCGACTCGAATTTAACACTTTACACAATCGGCTGTGCGTCCTCTATACTGTTCTTTTTTAGTTCGTGTTTAATTTTACTTTTCTCCATTAATAAGACGATTTTCAAGGGGAAAAATATATTTTTGATCGTTTCAAAGACCGTTTTAAATTTCTCTTTTATTTTTGCGGTTTATTTCCAGTCCGTTTTCTGCGTTTTGATTTTAATCGGAATTAACGCGGTTCAGATTTGGGGCATTTTTTAAATAATTTAAAGCAATAAAATAGTTCGGAGGATTGATTTGATTTTGTGAGAATATTTGTTTTGTCTTTCAAAGAGAGTTTTTGAGCCATAATATTGTTGATGAGGTCACAGTTAAGACTCGTTAAATTTATATTAAGAATCCTTTTCAACAGCTTTTTGACTTTATTTTGCTTTATAGGTGACAAGGCAATATATATATTGTTATATAACTTATTTTGTTATATAACTTAAAGAATAACAGTTTCTTTCCTATTTATTTTAATTTTCTAATAACCCATGAAGAACTTATATTAACATATTTACACCTATTTATGTGCATATTTAGCTTAATAAAAGAAAATATAACATAAGATTACTTTTATAGTCGCTCTAAGGATAAATTATGTAATATACATCAATAACCAGATTTGCTCTCACTTATAGACACCCTAGAGTGTCTGTATTCGAACAAGGATGGGTCTCAATTCGAGGTAATAGAAACATGTCTTGAAGTTCATTTTTCGGGCATTTTGATACTTCTTATTATATATTCGTGTTCTTGATGATATCAGTAAATTTCTGGGAGAAATTAATTTTTTCACTCCTTTGACGGATTTGGTCTCCAAAGTAACTTTCAAGGAACTTAACAAGAATTAAAACCTAAATAAATTCGCTTGCTCTAGGGCCTTCTGATAACTTGGTTGACAGGCTTTACCAGATTATAATTATTTAAAGGAGAAAAGAGGCCAAAAACAACGATTTTGAGAGTTCACCGTACAAAATTGCATGAGAGCTCGGCAATCGCTCTTAAACAGGTAGTTCAGGAATTATAGATGGTCAAATCAAAATTAAGAAGAGAGAATAAAAATTTGATAGTTGTAGATGATACAATAGTGATTTTAAGATTAATTTTGAGGGAAATTCCCGCCATAGCAATATAAATAATATTTGTGAACTCACACACTTGAGCAATCATTATAAAAAGTGCCGAAAACACCAAAAAGTGACCATTTTAGGTCTCAATAGAATGTATGAAAACACCAAGAAAACTAGTGATAGGGTCAAAAAATTCCCACAATGCAAATTAAACGTAATTACAACATATAGAGGTATTATATTACAATTATTATTAAGTATACATTTTTGTATACTTATTTTGAATATGCTATTTATTAAAATAAGCTATAATTCATACAACAATCAAGATTTTATTATGAAAAATGAATTGAAGATTATAAAATTTTTAATTTGATTTGAAATACATACAAAACAAACTGAACATAAACATGATGCATTGAATGTATCACTATAAAACAAAATGATGGGACATTTTGTATATAATTGTAAATCCGGTTAAGTATCGTTTGGTTATACAACTTTTTAACATTAGACTATTGTTAGAAAATAAATGTATGCTCTTGCATTAATATTACATCACCACTTCTTTACAATGTCAAAAACACACAGCGTTCAGCCAGTATCCCAATCTGTTAAAGTGTAGAAAAATTCTCCAATGGAGATAGTTAGATCCAAGTTGCATGTTATTTCGTTTATTATGCTTCTTTTCCCTGCTAAGATAAGATATTTTAGTATGAGTATGTTAAAGACGTATACAGCTTATTCCAAGTGGAATGTGGTTCCTCATGTGGTTATTTTATTATTAGAGCATTTCATTCTCTGGCATATACAGTAGTTCATGTACAGGATCTTGCCGAAGACCTTTTGGTCGAGGTGCGCTGTTGATTCTTTCATGACCGTTTTGGCCATAATCCACTTTTTCATCGCCGTTTTTGATATAATGTTCAATTATGGCTTGCTGATGCGTTTCGCTGGCGATTTACCACTCGTGTATTACATCTCGAGGCCACCTGAGCTATTCGACACCACCTTACCAAAAGAAGGTCAAGATTTTGTTGGGAACATGGCCCTTTCGTTCGCCATTCACTGTTTTGAAGCTTAATAATTTTAGTTGACTGTTCTTGGTTCCTGGATTGCATTCTGTTTTGTAATGATTCTTGGAAGGCTCTTTTATGTTTTCTTCAGGAAGTACGGTTCACCAAAGCCGGTTGCACCTGTTAGGTTATAGAAGAAGAAGTCTACAATTGCGATTATGGCTGTTTTCGGTTCGTTTTTAGCCTTTTATCTGATGAGCTACAACGGCGACCGCTTCGACGACGTGGTTCCCTCCCACTGGTACTTCTACAGGACCGCCATTCACCACTAAATGCCAAAATAATAGTATTTGGAAACGGTTAAAGCAATCAGGTCCAAGTATATATTACAAGATGGTGAGGAATGGCTCGACCAAAGAGAAATACCTATTTACCCGTTAGTGCACGGACCAAAGGCCTTCGCCGACGCCTACAATAAGAAAATAGCAACCAAGATTGAGAAGCCAGAAGCTGAAAAGCTACCAAATGTTGTAATTCTCCTCTGGGAATCCTTCACCCCGGCTCCAAAATATGTTACTGATGAAGTACTCCTCAATGAACAGCCAATAATGAATGGACAGCCATACAGAAAACAATACCTCCCAAAATTAGCTGAGTTAGCTGAACAAGGTCACACGTTTTTAGGCGTCAGAAGCAACGGTGTTCCAACGGTTAACGGATGGCACTCGTTCGTAACCGGTGAGGTGTCAAGTTTCAGCGGGGTCAACATGGTAAACTCGATCTACAACGAGGCCGACGATTTCCCAACAAGACTCAAATAACAAGGCTATCACAACTTAATTTTGTGGCCATGCAGCTTCTCGGCCGATAAGAGCCAGAACTACGTGTTCAGAGGAAAAGAACAGGTTTACGGACCAGATTTCCTCAAGCAATACCCAACACTATTCGACGAAGTGCATTAATTCTACCCGAGCAAGGAAGAAGCCGACATGATGGGCATCGAAGACTACCCAGACTACCAGAACTACTGGACCAACGACAGAGTCAGCAGCCAGATGTTCAATTATTTCTTCAACGAGCAAGTTAAGAACTCCGGAAAGCCAGTATTAGGATTCTACGGAAACGTCGACACCCACGAAGACTTCAACGGCTTCGACGATGATAAGCAATATGAGAATTTTACCTTCGGCGTTGGTCGTTCGAACAGATATGATACTTATGGCCGTCATGATGCGTATTCAACGGTCTTAAAGTATTCCGATGCAGCTTTCGGTAGAATCTTCGATAACATCAGATAAAACGCTCCAGAAACGATTGTTGTTATCGTTGGCGATCACGCCAGCAGACAGGTTCCACTTTACTTAGATGCTGACAAGAAGATAAACGAGGAATCCGACATTTACTTCGATATGAGCTGTAATAACAGAACGGTGGGTGTTGATCAGTAATTCACCACCTCGGCTGTTATTTCCTATTTCGGCTCCAACGAGAAGCTCAAGTAAAAATTCGCATCACTACAGAACAAGACCACTTTCGAGCCAGCTGACCATTAAGATTTAGTTTTAACCGTAATGAACATGGTGTCAAGCATTTCTGGTACGAAGCTCCCCTCGTCCAGGCTTGGTGTTGATTTACTCTCTAACGCTTAAAAACTACTTAACAACGAATCAACGCTTAAGGTGCCAAAAGTATCAACCACTCACCTGAACATGGAGTACTCGGACGAGCGCGGCCTCTTTAGAATGAACCTGAACGGAGTAAAAGACTCCTATTCAGTCGTTAAAACACTCCCATCGTGCATTGAGGGGAAGGACTCGGTTGTTAACGGCGTTCCAGAAGGTGTTTTCAAAGATGCGAAGAACCTGCTCAAGATGTTCAACTACTTAAGCTAAAACAACAGGTACTACAGCTACAAGTTCAGGGACGAAAAATGTGTATAAGAGGGAAATTGCGAGTTCCCAGAGCCGAACGCGCCGTATGACTCTCAAATCCTGCTGAAACAGATCAAAATGATGCTCAAGCTCACCGTTAAGTTGGTCATGCTGTTCTACTTCATCAGCACCAGCCTGGAAATAATCTCCAGCGGATTCGCGATCGTCACGCAAAAGAAGCACCTAAACGAAATAAAACTCGCAAACGTCATCGACACACTAATAGTAAAACAGACCACGGACCAATACGCTTTCTGAATCCAGTGAAACAAAAAATATCTTCAAATATATTTTAAAACTTGACCATATTAAACAATATAATCATATTATCTAATATAATAAGCGTTTATCAATCAAAAATATATCAATCAAAAATCGATCAAGTGTTTAAAAATTGTAAGGAACTGCGTAAAAATATGTATGAAAGTGTTTAGCTTTTCGATCAACTCTCCACTTTAACATAACATATGAAAGTTTGCACCTTACGGAAAAAGAAGTTCTTTAGTACCATATCAGTTAAAGGATTTTACGAAATCGAAAATTAATGCATTATCGCCCACTATTTTATTAATATGACTAAATATGACTACTTCGCAAATTTAGGCGACTTAGACATATCTGTAAACGAAAATGGATGCTCTGTCCTTATAGATATCAAAAATAAAATTGAAATTGAATTAAAAATATCAATTGAATAAGATTCATTTGAAATACCGTAATAAGATAACGCCATCTTTTACGATTTTTAGGCATGTGGAATTTAAGCATATAATAACTTAGATTTTTAGTATGAAAGAACTAGTTTTCCTAATCAGGCTTCATTAAAATATTTTGATGAAACAAGTGATTGACGATAAAATATGAGCAATATGTAAATAAGGCTCAAAGAAACCTCCAATTGAAGACTTGACACATGAGTGAAAAAATATTATAAAATACTTCACTTAAATATTCATTTTATTTCTAAACTATCTGAAAAGTCTATTGTAAATAACTCCATTGATTAATCATATTATAAGAAATATTTGTTATAAACATTAGTATCATTTGAAAGGGATTATGATCTAGATTATTAGGCCGATTCAATTAATTATTTAAATTTTTAGTGTTTAAATGGTTTTTAAGGTATAAGTTCATCAAAGTGAAATTATTATAATTGTTGAAATGACTCATTATCTGTTATTAAATCTGTTATTATATTCGATATTTATTATTTTAATATGTATTCAGTACAAATTTTGTGTTATTATTATCTTGATGAATATCTTTACTTTATATCCATCAATTGATTCATTTATTTGGTGGTGTAGTTATGATATATTAATATTTGTTATAATTTACATATACATTGAGAACGTAATCAAAAATATTAAAAGTTGTGATAATAAAATTAGATTTGTTTTCAGTTAATAAATTCATATTCAATTGTTCTAATTTGTTATAATAATTAATATAATTAAACTAGGTCAACTACTTAACAAATAAAATAAAGAGATAGATTTAACATGATCAGTGGGACAAATTATATCTTTATGCTGAGATAACTCAATTCTGTAATGATTTAAATCATACAGTTTATTAAAAACCTGTTTGGTATCATTTTCTTGTTGTTTGTAAATGTAAAGTATTGATGTTGTAAAGTATTGAAATATTATATAATAAAATGACTCACTTAACTGTAACCTTATCATCAGTACTAAGGCTCAATTCAATCATTCCATCTTCATCTCATAAATCATGACAATCCACAAATCCAAACTTAGTTACACATAACGTTACCTCAAACTAATCTCAACATCATACCTCATCTTCTAGGATTGTCACTCTGAATAGCCTCCTCAGACAACCTAAGTTAGTTCGGCACTTGAACTAACATTGTTGACCTCAGAAGTTATCTTTGTAACAATCTTTGGGATGGCTGGTATGAATCTTGGGACTAGCGTATCAGCGGCAACGCGTAGTGCTTCTAAGTTTAGAGCAGGGAACAATGTCATAACTCTTTAATCAGTTTCTTCCTGTTCATGCTCATTTACTCTTGAAAGCGAAATCTCTGCAACATATTAACTGCATAAAATCTGTGTTTGTGTTTTGTTGTTTTACATAGTAAGTTCCATTCGGACTTCTTCCTGTATTACAGGGAGTGAAAGCAGGATTTCGTTCTAATTTATTTAAAAATTGACTTATTCTCTCCTTTCAGTACTATGTGGCGCTGATACCATACAGTTTATATAATATTATATAAACTATCATAAGTGTATTGAAAACCAAACATATGGTAACAATTGTAATACTTTGGTTGTTTGTAAGAATTATTTGCTTACAAAGACGTACTTGTATTAAAAAAATTTGTCAAACGCATAACCTATAAAGAAGGAACGCCTACTAATTTGGAACTAGAATATTTTATTCTTTTATTCTTGAACTAAACATAATATATTTGAATATTCTTAAAGTAAACATTAATTCACGAATATATAATTTTTAGCCAATATTTGAGCATTATTATGTTTATTTCACTTCAATTATGGGATGCGGAAACACGAATTAGTAGGCTGAATAAGAGGCTGATATTCAAAATATATGGGAAACGGTCTAAGAAATACCTGCGGTTGCATATAGATCATGTTTAAGTCAGCATTTTCATCCAGAGTAGTTGGTCACTGATTTTATTACTTTATGCCAGGGTCAGCAGTTAAAAACGTATTATACGTACGATACTTCGGCGCAAATGCCGTAAGAGGAGAAGGACATGCCTGAATTTTCAAGTGCCTCTTCTGTGAATGCGGTGAATGTGAAGAATATAAGTAAAATTGTGTAAACTAAGCAGGATACTGAGTAAAACGATTTGCTCTATTTGGAGGCGGTTGAGTCTGCGCGCGGCCACGAGGCTTCTGATACGAATCCGCTGCGGAATGTGCTCACGAAGCGTTTTATGAACGGCTTCAAGCCTAGCACTAACGGGATGAAGCGTACCAAGCTTTAGTTTCGCGAGGTGTTCAAATTAATCAAGTAGGACTTACCCTACGCTACCGAGTCCGATTTATTCAGCGTGTATGCATACCTAACCCAACCAGCAAGTTCTACTCAGATGTCAACCAAGGCCATGTTCGTTGACTTCAAGAAGAACGGAATATAACTAAATTTGATTGACATCCGAACGTATTTAACTCTTCATTTTATTATGTCGCCCGAACAGCTCAGGAAAGTGATTAAGGACCCGTTGTACATTCTCTTCTACGGCTCAGACTGTTGGTTTAACCGGGCGGTCCAATTTCCATAATTTATGAAGAATGTGACGAAGCACTTTCCAACGTTGAGCAAAAAACTGGTCCAGAACTTTAAAAGGGATGAGGTGATTATTAAAAAGAATGATTTCGAGCTCTCAATTATACTACCACTGAGAGAATTAATTGAGGATAATTAGGTTGTTGATATTATTCCTGTATTTGGTGTGGAGAGCAAGAAAATACAGCAGTTCATGAACGCTGAAAAAGAATAGTACAAATAACACCTGGAAGAAATTGACGCACAGATTAACATGTTCACTAAGCAAATGACAGGAAGCACCACGTTCTGCATTCAAAACAGAAGCTACGGAAACGTAGTTGGGGACGAAAAAATTAATATCGACGAAATTGAAGACATGTGAATATACCAATTAATTGAAAGACGCGTAATATACAATAATGAAAGAAATAGTGAGGTATATTATAATAATTTTGGCAATAATTCATTTATATACACATTTTTGTACATTAGATTAACCAAATACTCCATAATATGCGATAATACAGCATAAATTGATTTCATTTCACTATAAAAGTCAAAGTCAAATATCTATTACACTAAATAAATTACAAAAAGACATTTTTACTATTATCGCGTTGATTAGATTAATATTTAGTTAAAATGATGGTCAAATTTAGTAATATTACAGTCAAAATATATATTGAATAAATTACTTACTGTATATAATTGATAATTTTTATATTATATTTATTTATGAAAATACTACCACTTCGCCTCTTTTAACCAAAATGTAAATTGACTTAGAACAAAACTGCTGCACATCCGGTGTATCATGCACATCCTGCCGTAGAGTAGATATGGAAGCTAACGTTAAGTGTTAAGCTAAATCCCACAATAACTTTGATGCTGAAGCATGCTGGGGAGAACAAGAACTCATCCAAGAAGCTAGAAGATGCTTATATTGTGGTCTCGCTGGTTGTTCCAAGGGTTGCCCAACCTCATTGAACTGTAAACAAATGGTTCACGGAGCTGCTGTTGGCGATTTCTATTATGCAGCTAAAGTTGCTCTTTCTGCTAACCCACTTGCCCTGTCCACTTCACAATTGTGTGAATGTGAAGAAGGTGCTTGCCAATCTGGTTGCTGCCTTTCACAAACCAAGGCTGGAGCTATCAAAACCAACCAAATCTAAAAATTCGTTATGCGCGAATTCTTTAAGTATGGTATCAAGGCTAAAGTCTCTCCACTCCAATAAAAGATCAACAAGAAGGTCGCTATCATTGGTGCCGGCCCAGCTGGTCTTTCCGCTGCTACTTTCCTTAAGAGATTAGGATTCCAACACGTTTCCATCTATGAAAAGGAAGAATTTGCTGGAGGTCTTCTTACCACTTAAATTTCTGCTCACAGATTACCATATGCTGATGTTTTAGCTGAAGTTTAACTTGTAAAAGATTTAGGTGTTGAATTCCACTTCAATCATGAAGTTAAGAACTATGAAGAGTTCTCTGCTAACTTTGACTTCGTCTTGATGAGCGTTGGTCGTTAAAAATCAATCCCACTCCCATTTGCTTACAACAAAGATGACATGCGTGTTATGACATCTGGCGAATTTTTGAACCATGTTAACAAGGTTGTTAAGATGAAAAAAGGTGAACAAATTGACTTAAAGGGTAAGAAGGTTGTCGTTTTAGGTGCTGGTAATACCGCCATCGATTGCTGCGAAGTTGCTACTAGATTAGGTGCTGAAAAAGTCACCATTGCTTTCAGAAAGCAAATGAATGAAATGAGAGCTGCTCAACGTCAAATCCAACAAATTATGCACGACGGCGTTCAATTCCAACCACTTAGCCAACCAGTTGCCATTGAAAAGAACTCCATCAAGTTCGAAATGCAAGAAAAGAACGGAAACAAGTATGAATCCTCCAAGCAATTCTTATCACTCAAGGCTGACATTGTTATTGTTGCTTTTGGTACCTAAAACGAAGAGATCAAGTTATCAGAGAAGTTCTACAAACTTGGTGATTTCGCCGATTCAACTTCAGTTGTCGAAGCTGTAAATGACGGTAAGACTATTGCCGCGAAGTTATTTGAAAAAGTTACCGGTTAAAACTTAACCATAATGCCTGAATTCTACTCTGCTGTTGACGAAGTCGACGTCTCAACCGTTGTCAATGGTGTTAAGTATCCAAATCCATTCCTCATTTCTTCATCCCCAACTTCATTAACTTATGAACACTGCAGAAAGGCTTTATTAGCCGGATGGGGTGGCGTTGTTATCAAAACTGCCGTTTTGACCAAAGACGTTCACATCGAAAACGCCCTTCGTATCTTCAAGGTCTCTGCTTCTGAATCCACCTATGGAAACAACTGCATGGTTTCTGATCACCCACACGACTACTGGGTCAAAGCTGTAAAGGCTCTCAAGGCCGAATTCCCAACCAGAGTTATCATTGCTTCAATCATGTGCTCTGATATCAAAGAAGATTGGGAACAATTAGCCAAGATGATGGAAGACGCTGGTGCTGATGCCCTCGAATTAAACTTCTCTTGCCCCAACTAATGCGCCAGCGAAGGTGACGAATCCTCATTTGCTGATAAGGACAAATTAATGGCCATGGCCATTGGTTAAATCCCAGACGCCCTTGCTCGTTGCACAAAGTATGTTACCGATGTCGTTAAGATACCAGTTTATCCAAAACTCACTCCAAACCACATCCAAGGTGATATTGACGAATACGCTAAGGCCGCCAAGAATGGTGGTGCCGTAGGTGTAAGCTACAGCAATACAATCAGCTCACTCGCTAGAATCTTCCCCAATGGTTATCCATTCCCATAAATCGGTTCTAAGCGTTTATCTCTTCCATCAAATGGTTACTCTGGTGCTGCTATTCGCCCAATTGTACTTGCCGGTGTTTGTAAGATCAGAGCCAAGTTCTAAAAAGAAGAACTGAGTATCCTTGGTATCGGTGGTATCGAATCAGCTGATACAGCTCTTTAATTCATCCATGCCGGTGCCAATGTTGTTTAAGTTTGTTCTGCCGTTTAAACTTATAGTTATGAAATCGCTGAAGAACTTGTTGGAGGACTTAAATTCCTGTTATATTGCAATGCTACTCCAAGACTTAGAGATTATCTTGAATAAGTTGGTGAATAAAAGTTCATGCCACACATCCAAGGAGATTGGACCCAATCTTCCCCAGAAGCCGACAAACCAGTTCCAAAGTTACACGAAAGAGTCGGCTTAGTTCAAAGCAAACTTGTCAATAGAGACCAAATCGAACACTCTTTCGTTTGGAGCGCAAAGGCCTTTGTTAAACAAGAATTATGTTTGAATTGCGGTAAATGTGCTTTATCATGCAGAGACAATGGCGGTCATGCTTTCGCTGTTGAAAATGGTAAAGTCAAAGTCGTCCCTGAATGGTGTGTCGGCTGCATGTTATGTGCCACTGTATGCCCAGTTGGAGCAATAGAAATGTAAACTGTAAAACCAGATCCACATTATGTATATCATACCGATAAAGGTTTCTATGATCACGAGTGATTGCTTTATATTGATTGAAAATATAGTAATTTATTATTTAGCTATTCAATCGATCTATTAGTTAAAAGTTTAAAATTATACCTATTATAAATAATAACAAACCTGTAACTACTTTGAACAGAATTGGTATTCGAAAGTGAGAGAAACGCTATTTTACGCAATGAGAATATACTAGGAGTTAAACAAGCAGTTTAAACTTTAAACAAGTTCAAAGCAAGTATGTTTAAACATCATTTTAGAAATATAAATCAATTTAATATAATATTGTTAAAGAAATTGACAAAATATACTCACTGTTCACATTACAGTACTCAGAAGGCTCTGCAGCTGCGACACCAGCTAGGCGCTGTTAAATTCGCCGCATGAGCCACTAACGGTTGGGAGTTACGGGATCGTGAGGTGAGAAACCGATATCTGTAGCTTCGGCTGGCTCTTGGCCATCTGTCTGAACTAGATCTGCTTCTTGGTTTGTTGTTGCAAGGTGTAGCTGTACTTGGCCTGGAGCTGGTGGTTGGTGAGGCTCGGGAAGTAATTCTGGCGGATCAAGTCCCAGTTCTTGTTTTCCAGCTGCACGCAGTTCATCAGCGTGTCAACTTCCAGCTGTGTCCAGGTGTGGTACTTTACCATGTCAACGTTGCTCTCTTTTCGGAGGATGTTCATGAAGTAGGACTTGCACTGCTGTCTGCTCCTTCCGGACATGTTGAGGGCGACGTCGTCCCAATCTATCTGACCGCACTTCCTCTTCGCCTGTTCTATGGCGGAAATCAGTTGCTTCTTGTCTTGTTCGCTCCACGTCTTATATTCTTTGTTGGACATCTATATTGGAGTGGAGTGTTTAACCAAATACAGTTTCAAAATCTGATTATCTACAAATATGCTAAGTTATAATTTTAGTTTGTAATTTGAAGTTTTCATTGTTTTTCGCCAAACCGAAAATATACTTGGATTGTGGCCCACTGATTTTGTGATTGGTTAAGATTTATTTATGTTTAATCATATATTTTGTCATAACTTTATCCAACCTCATATAAATTTTGAATTTTATCTATTAAACCGATTCAATTGCATTAAATCCCAGCATTGCGAAATAAACTCAATCAAACTCTTCAAATAAACCTGTTAAAGTGGAAATGATAATATGAAGATGACTATTTGAAAGATTATTTGTTTATCAGTAATCAATATCCCTCTTTGATGTCATAAATCCTTTTGGCGTGAATTAATTACCCTTTATTCGTTGTTTTAGCACTTTTATGTTTCGTTGCTTCCACGAATACAAATTTTTAAGCTTTACGTGCAGTATTTACATGTGTCATTACCTCCATTACCGTCGAACGGAATGGGCCGTCTTTTTGGAGTTGTTTGACAAATATTTTCGAGTATATGGACGCTTACCGGGTCCGAAAATCAGCAATACTACTATTTTGGAGAGTCGAACTCGTAGCAGTTTAACGTAATTTTGTAAACTAAGGAATGAGATAGCAAATAAGTATTGCTGTGGTGCATGCAGCGAGTTTATTAATGTGTTTAACACCCAGGATATGACTATTTCTAGGAAACGGCAGCAACAATACTTCAATAATTTTGAGTTGAAATGGAATGGAATCGATACTAGTGGCTTGTTAATCTAGCCCAGAGGCTATTATGTGGCGTGAAAGTCAACAGTGAAGTTTTACGATTAGCGCCATGAATCTAAAACGCGTGTACGAATATCAAAGAAGGACTTCTAGATTGGCTTCAAGTAAAATATGCTACATTTCATGCGAAGGCGAGAGAAACGCTATTTTACGCAATGAGAATATACTAGGAGTTAAACAAGCAGTTTAAACTTTAAACAAGTTCAAAGCAAGTATGTTTAAACATCATTTTAGAAATATAAATCAATTTAATATAATATTGTTAAAGAAATTGACAAAATATACTCACTGTTCACATTACAGTACTCAGAAGGCTCTGCAGCTGCGACACCAGCTAGGCGCTGTTAAATTCGCCGCATGAGCCACTAACGGTTGGGAGTTACGGGATCGTGAGGTGAGAAACCGATATCTGTAGCTTCGGCTGGCTCTTGGCCATCTGTCTGAACTAGATCTGCTTCTTGGTTTGTTGTTGCAAGGTGTAGCTGTACTTGGCCTGGAGCTGGTGGTTGGTGAGGCTCGGGAAGTAATTCTGGCGGATCAAGTCCCAGTTCTTGTTTTCCAGCTGCACGCAGTTCATCAGCGTGTCAACTTCCAGCTGTGTCCAGGTGTGGTACTTTACCATGTCAACGTTGCTCTCTTTTCGGAGGATGTTCATGAAGTAGGACTTGCACTGCTGTCTGCTCCTTCCGGACATGTTGAGGGCGACGTCGTCCCAATCTATCTGACCGCACTTCCTCTTCGCCTGTTCTATGGCGGAAATCAGTTGCTTCTTGTCTTGTTCGCTCCACGTCTTATATTCTTTGTTCATCTTCGTTGAGGTGGTGTGCATAACGTAAACATATTTGGAATTATAGTGACTACCAACAGTCTACTTGTAACTTTAGAAAATGATTTGTGGTTTCCATTGTTTTTCGCCAAGCCGAAAATATATTTGAATATAACAACCTACTGTGGTCGCCAAGCCAACTTTGATTTCAAAAAATACTAACTATTTCAAAACTATTTTTTGTATTAATTTTAACTATATATTAACTCAATGTTTAGTAGCGTCTCCTTTCTATTTTATTACTTCTTCTAACCTTTTGGGCATAGAGTCAATCAAATGATTGATGATATCTAACGAGATTTACTCCAACGCCCTCTTTACTTCTTCATTTAATAAGTCATATGTGGTACATTCTTCAGGGGAAATGTTTGACTTCAGTGGATTCCAGCAGTGAAAAAGTGGATTTAAGTCTGGACTCATTACTGGAAAGCGATAGAGCTCAATGTTGTTAGCAGTATAAAAGTTTTTCATATACTTACTAAAATGTGTCGGGGCGTTATCTTGTTGCAACTTCAAGTTATGCTATTAAGTGATGGAAGTGTAACTTGTCTGAGAACTTAAGAATTGACAATTGAATTCATGGTCGTACCGCACGGCATAAACCATAATGGACCCTTATATCTATAGCTAATCGTACTATAGATCATGCACGAAAACAGTCCATATTTTACACTTCGAGAAAATACTTCGGATTCCACTCGTCTTTAGGTGTTCTGAGCACTCTACTCGCTCGATTTGCATAGCATTTTGAGCGATACTCATCGGTATACTAAAAAGTTCTCCAATATTCAATTGGTTGTTTCAGGTTCATTCGAGCAAAGTTCAAACTTTCCAATTTATGCTTTTCGGTAAGTTTTGGCTTTATCTTAGCAACATAGAAGCTTAAACTGAATTTGGCCAGGAGACGAGATACCGTTGTTAGAGACATGGAAATTCCACGAAGGGCTTAGTATTTTTCAGCTATGATTCGTCGAGTTTCGAATCTATGGCTCTGGCGATATTTAACAACGCGAAAATCTCAGCTTAGTCAAATTTTCTGACACTATTATCGGCATGAGAAGCTTCTAGCTTGCCTGTAACTTCAAAGTGCTTAAAAATGGAATAAACAGTTTGGAGACTACATTGAAGGCAACAAGCAATGTATTTCTTGGTTGCAACAGTTTGTGATTCTGTTTCTCACATTCTCATCATTATGCGACGCTCTTGTATTGTGATCCGTCGGCTTCGTGTGTGCTTCGTCATTTGAAGGATGAAGTGAAAAAGAAATGAACCGCAGAATTAATTGAATATGTTATAATTAGCATAAATACAGTGATTTAATTTTCAAGCGCAATTATTACATAAACATTTGTTAAAATCAAAGTTGGCTCGGACACCACAGTAGAATTACAGTTTGGTCGCGATTTGTTTGCGTTTTATTTTTGATTTTCAATTACTTTTATCCGACCTCAAATTATTTATGTTCTCGTTAACTTTGGAAATTTGAATTACACAATAATCTGCTGTTTCAGCTGTTATAGAGTGACGCCCACGTTACCATAAAATATAGCGAAATATATGATTCAATAAATAAACCGAAGAACCACACAAACACACAACCAAATTTATGATATTCAAAATATCATAAGTGCAAATCTGCTTCCGTACTATCTTAAATTTCTGCGTCGGATTTATATTTTTATATTCTAAAAGAATCACGAATTTCATAACGTTATAACTATTATATTAGCGCATTTAGATACAAACATGTTTTAATCTCGAATCTGCTGTCGATTTAGTGAGTGGACTCGTATATTACGGCGATTATTAGAGTTTTACGTCGAATTTGTCTCATGTCCATTACCTAATTACACTATTCAAGTTATCGATTTGGAAAATGCATATTTTAGAACATGCTACCAAATATTATAATTATAACAACACAAAGCAAAATACTAATAAGTTCAAGGAAGTATAATGGTAAGTTTCAAATGGTTTCATTCTCAGAAGGTGTATTCGTCAGTAGTCGGCTTGATGACAAACGTGTTCAGCACAGTCTCGAAGTTGAGAGCGTCAAGCTTCTTCTTCTACACCACGGTCTTCACCGTGTTTACGATGCCGGTCGTGATCTCGAATAACGTGCTCAGTATGTAGAAGAAAATTATCAGCTTCGCAGTGGCGCGCATCACAATCTTGAACATCTTAGCAATGATTTCGGAGTCAAATGTTTCATTCGGCTCAGGGAACTCGCATGTTCCTTCTTATACGCACTTCTCGTCTCTAAACTGGTAGCTGTAGTACCTGTTGTTTTGGGATAAATATGTTAAGAGCTTCAGCATCTGCTTGGCGTCCTTGTGGACCTCGGCTGGAATGTTGGTGTTGATCGAGTCCTTGCCCTGGATGCAGGAGGGGAGGGACTTGGTGACCTGGTAGCCGTCGGCGGTGCCGTGGAGGCTCATTCTGAAGAGGCCACGCTCGTCCGAGTACTCCATGTTGATGTGGGACGTGGAGACCTTTGGCACCTTTATGGTTGGTTCATTATTAACTATTTTCTCGGCGTTCTAGATGAGGTCGACACCCAGTCTGGAAGATGGGAGCTTGGTGCCGGAGAGCTCGGACACGAGGCCCATCACGGTGTGGACAAGGTCTTGGTGGTCTGCTGGCTCGAAGGTGGTTTTGTTCTGGATGGCGGCGAACTTCTGCTTGAGCTTCTCGTTGGAGCCGAAGTAGGAAATAACAGCGGAGGTGGTGAATTACTGGTCAGCGCCGACGGAGCGGCCGTTGCAGTTGAGGTCGTAGTAGATCTCGGACTCCTCGTTGATCTTCTTATCAGCATCTAAATAAAGTGGAACCTGTCTGCTGGCGTGGTCGCCAACCACGACGACGATGGTTTCTGGGGCGTTCTTCTTGATGTTGTCGAAGATTCTTCCGAAAGCGGCGTCGGAGTACTTGAGCACGGTGGAGTAGGCGTCGTGGCGGCCGTAGACCTCGTATCTGTTGGAGCGGCCAACGCCGAAGGTGAAGTCTTCGTATTGCTTATCGTCGTCAAAACCGTTGAAGTCTTCGTGGGTGTCGACGTTTCCGTAGAAACCGAGGACTGGCTTTCCGGAGTTCTTGACTTGCTCGTTGAAGAAATAATTGAACATCTGGCTGCTGACTCTGTCGTTGGTCCAGTAGTTCTGGTAGTCTGGGTAGTCTTCGATGCCCATCATGTCGGCTTCTTCCTTGCTCGGGTAGAATTAATGCACTTCATCGAATAGTGTTGGGTATTGCTTGAGGAAATCTGGGCCGTAAACCTGTTCTTTCCCTCTGAACACGTAATTCTGGCTCTTATCGGCCGAGAAGCTGCATGGCCATAGAATAAGGTTGTGATAGCCTTACTGTTTGAGTCTGGTTGGGAAATCGTCGGCCTCGTTGTAGATCGAGTTTACCATGTTGACCCCGCTGAAACTGGACACCTCACCGGTAACGAACGAGTGCCACCCGTTGATGGTTGGGATACCGTTGCTTCTGACGCCCATGAAGGCGTGGCCAGACTCAGCTAACTCAGCCAGCTTTGGAAGGTATTCTCTGCGGTATGGCTGGCCGTTCATGACTGGCTTCTCGTTCAAGAGTACTTCATCGGTAACGTACTTTGGAGCCGGGGTGAAGGATTCCCAAAGGAGTACGACCACGTTTGGAAGCTTTTCTGCTTCTGGCTTCTCGATCTTGGTAGCTATTTTCTTGTTGTAAGCATCGGCGAAGGCTTTTGGTCCGTGAACTAACGGATATACTGGAACCTGTCTTTGGTCGAGCCATTCTTCGCCTTCTGGCAATACATACTTCCTTCTGAGGTTGTCAACGGTTTGAAGATATTATTTTGTGGGCATCTTGTGATAAATTGATGTCCTGTAGAAGTACCAGTGGGCAGGAACCATGTCATCAAAACGGTTTCCGTTGAAGTTCAAGAGGTAAAAGAGGAAGAAAGAAACGGTTGGAACAACAATCACGGCCATCTTTTTCAAGCTTATTTGAACTGGTTTTGCTTTCATTATTTATTTTTTGGTTGAAGCGAATTTCATCACGAAAACGATGAGTAATCTGATGATGATCAGGCCGAAGATGAAGGCGAACCAGGAGCCCATTAAAATGGCTTCTTTCTTCTGGGCTTCAATGCAGTGGACGGCGAAGGCCTTGGCCATGCTGCCGTTGAACGCAGCGCCCTCAACTGGAAGGGTGGTGTTGAATAACTCAGGCGGCTTGGATAAATAATAAGCAAGAGGCATTGAAGCGCCAAAACGCATGAGAAGACCATAATTAAATGGCAAATCAAGCATGGATATTAAAAAATGGGCAATCGCAAGAGTCATCATGAAAGAATCAACAGCGCACCTTGACCAAAACGTTTTTGGCAGAATGCGGTACATGAATTGCTGAATGTACCACATGGATACATGCTCAAGGATCAAAATGGACATGTGAGATACGAAATTCCACTTGGAATAGACCATGGTAGTTTATTACATTGTTTTAGCAAAATATCTTACTAAAGCAGGTAATATTAAGGCTATAAAGCCAATAAGGTGAAGCTTTGAGTGAATAATATTTTATGGAAGGTTCTTAGCTTTTATAACATGCTCACCTTGTTTGGAATGCACTTAGAATCTGGATTCTAAACTTTGCTTGTTTAATTACATTATGAGGAAGTGGAATAAATTGTAAAACATTACAGATACTGTATAACTAAGCACATATGTACAATTGTTATTTATTGTGTCCCATTTTTTCAAATACCTTCTGACAAATTACTAAATAGTAAATTATGGCAAAGAAAAGTAACAAGCTAGCTTTATACAGTTAATCCCGCGTTCTATATTTAAACTTTAATATTTTTTATATACAAAAATATACAAATTTTAATATACTAAATTCATATGTATCATGCTTATGTTGTATTTAGCCTTGTAATAGTAAAAAATACTATGATGTGATTTAAGAAACATACATGAAATATGAATACGAGTTCTTTTTCTAAATGTTGATCTATATATGTTGACCTAATGTGCTGATTATCCAATATATAACAATACTATACCATAAAAGTAGTGTAGTGTATCTTAGTACTATTTCATAGAGTTCATCTATCCATAAATAATTTCCATATACCATAATGATTTCAAGCGTTATACTGTATAATTGAAAGCAATTGAGTTGACCAGATTTAATATATTCTTGAGAGGTTAAAGAGGAATGCGTTTCTTAATTGGAAATGGAAGGTGAGATCAGATAATAGGATGACACCAAGTAGTGAAAACACCAAGAAAACTATTAATCGTTAAAGTGTGTCTAGAACTTAAAATAACAAAGAACGATTTTAGAAATGAGTTCTTTAACTTGTCTTGATTTGTACTCATTTTAATTATCAATAATGAAAAACGATCATCTAATCAGTCATTCAATATCTTTCTTTCAACATTTGCCTTTGTCAAACGATTATTCCGAGCCTTATAAGTCCGCAGAACGCGGTGTCGTCGAATCCGTTAACTTTTTCAACTTTTATTTGTCTCTTTTCGAGAAAAGTTTCGAGTTCGTTTTTATTCGCGCATGAAATATTCACCAAATTGTTCATCTTTTAACTTATTCTAACCGGTTTCTGGTATTGAATGAGCGCCTTGACCAAAAACTGATTATATTAAGTTACCACTCCAAGGTCTTGCATTTTTTCGAATCTGAACGTGAACGATTCGATATCCGGCTTGAAATTAAAAACGAACTTGCCCGGATGCAACTTAATTTGAAACCCACTCAGAAATGAGTTGTAGTACTTCTCCGTGCAGAAATCAGCCTCCTCAAAATTAGCGAAATAAAACACACACCCGTTCTTGAACGCTAGCGTCTCCTTATCGAAAATGAACTGAAACGCGTTAATCTTCAATGGCAAGAAATGAGACTTTAACTGCTACAACGAAATTAACGGACAATTCGTACAAAATAACGTATGCTGCTACACCGGAATCAACTAATTCGGAGAAGGAAGCAACTAAATGAAAAAATTATCGCTGTTTTTAACAAAGAAATTCAACAACTACCCAGCTGAATGAAACTCAATGTGCACAGACTGCTAGTTCTCAGGCAAATAACCGGGCTCCAATTTAAACGTATGAGACTAAATATCAGCCGCATAATCGTCTAATAATTGCAATATTTACGAACATGTTGGCGAACTAAAGCCAAATACCTTCAATCGCTTGCAAACGGACATATATGGAGTGAATATTTACAAGAAACGAATAAATAGTTATATATAATATTTTAAATATTTCACTTTATAATGGGTTTGATTCGTGGTCTGGAACGATACATTAAGTTATCATCGTCTGCTCCACATGTTTCCATAAACGATTATTCGAGTGCTCTAATATTTAGCACAGACGATTCAATTCTAGGTGGAGCAAGAAGTACTTATGAGGGTTTCTTGGTTGCAATTTAGTTAAATTATATGCTTTGTTGAATTTTAGGCCCACTTTGAGCTGTAACAGGTCTTTGAAAGATTACTTAGCTGCGGGCTCGTTTTCTGCAGTAATGGTATGCAACAGCGCAAATAATCAGTATAACTGCAATTCCAGCTCCAGCTCCTACAAGGGCCCACTTAAGAATCGGGTTAATTTTTACAATGCATAGTTTATCTTGAACATCTGAACCACTTGGGCACTAAGTTACACATTCTGCGTCTAATTCAAATAGATTTCCACAAGTGTCCACGCATTCATATCCATCACTTTGTCTAATATAAAATAAAGCGCAGTTTTCCTGGCATATGAGCCCCTTAACGGCAGTTTCATAATATTAACATGAAACTGCGCACGTGCGTGATAATTAATCCCAATTAACACCCCCATCAAAGCTTCCAGCGCACGAGTAGCATATTGAAACCTCTTTTATACTGTACTCAAATTCATCACACTAACTCTAACAACTATTTGAGTTAAAAAATGTTCCGCCTGTACATAAAGGCACACATAAATTATTTTATAGAACAGGGGATGTTGTTGGAATAATATTTGAACCAGTTTTAGTTCTACAATCAGGAATATTTGGTGTGCACGAACCATTCAAATGCTGGTAGCCTGAGCAGTGCAGAACGAACTTGTTTTATTATGAGTCAAAATGAAGGTCTGGAGCTGAATCTGCACAGAATGAGTAAAGGGCCGGATCTTTCAGCACACCGTAATCTGTTGTATATGTATTAGCTGGGCATGGTGATGGAATTGAACAAATATTACTTACATTTTACAATCCATTAGGGCACTGGTTGAAATAACCATTTAAAAATGAAACCAAATTCGTAACTGTTGCCAAACAACCTGCCTCTGTCGCAAAAAGACCGTGTTCTGAGCACAAAATGCACTAATGAACAAAATTATCAGGCGCTAAACCTAAATGAAGCGGACAAGTTTGATAACACATAGTTTCGTATTTAAATAAGTTAGAAGCACATTTAGAAAGACAAATTCGTTAATACTGGAATGATGTTGGTTAACAAGCACTCACGCACTAATTTAGAACCGCATCGTACAAATTTCCATACTCGCAAACAACAACTGAATTATTTTATAAAACAATAGCCTTAGTTGAAAATGAGTATACAATTTGAGTGAATTTAGTTCCTTCAGTTACCAAAGCGCCATTATAAACATATAGTTTTTGCGACTGGTTTGTTAAGAATACTATTTAGTAGTATTTAGTGAGCGATTGGCCGTACATTAGATTAAAAGCATTCGCATTTGTTGTTTTTGCAAAAGACGAATAAATTTCAAGTTGAAAAGTGATATCTTAAAAAATGTTAATTATTGAAATGGATGTTTTAATTAAATTGGTTAATTGATCCGATTATACTGGAACTGTAATAGTTAATGGTGTAAAACTATTTGAGAGCGTTATTGCTGACGAATTCTGTGTAATCAGAACTCCGTTAACATAAAATTTCACATTACTGGATATTTTTGTAAATTACTACAAAATTTTGGATTATGGGACCAATACTGTTCCAAAAATTTTGGATAGCACGAGATTTTGAATTTTAGAAGGATCGTATCCGATGATTTTAATAGTTCCAGTGATAGATATATTGCTCAGGCTACCGTTTACTTGGTCAAAAAGTGAAATATTTACATATTATTATGCAACATTGGTTAAGTCTATTGTAGAATTTATAATGAACAAGCCATTTTTAAGAAACGACGTATTAGATAATTCTGCTATATAGTAGTTGTTAGAATCATTAAATAAATTTAACACGTTTACAGGTGAAAAGTCTAGTTAAACATCGCTTTAAACACTATTTATATTTGTACTGGAAAGATTAATTGCTTGTTAAACGATACATTTTTTCTTTGCATCCCATATTCGTCCATATGTCATCCAATCACATTCATAGTTGTTGAATTATTGAGCTAAAATATATATAATCATTTATGAAGTGGTGTCTTTAATCTATTATAGTTAGCAAATTATAGAATGTATATACTTTATTAATATTCAAATCACAAAATGTTACACAAATCAAAGTACCACAATTATAATATACTCTCAGCGAATAAATTATACTCTCAGGTCAGAACTGACTATTTCTGAAATATTCTCTTATCTACTATTATCTTTCATCAGATATCATGAGATTAAAGTGAAATTAAAGTTAATAATTAACACTAATGTTGTCATTTCCTTCAATACATCATACTTTTAACATCTTTTTACTTAAAAGTTTTAAGTCAATCAATGAGTAAAAATATTATTCAAACAAACATCATTCAGAATACGATTTCATTGGTCGTGCTCTTGATAACGAGGGTGTTAAAAACGGAAGATAATTACAGTGGTTTTTTATTTGCTTTGAACAGATAAGTTTTGCAAATGGCAAAGGAACCGGAGATGATTTCTAAAACGGTGGTGATTACGTAGAGGAGGACCACCAGTTTAATAGTGAGTCTCATGATGAGCTTGAACATTCTGGTCACAACGCCGGCGTCAAACGTTTCATTTGGCTCAGGGAACTCGCAGGTTCCTAATTATACACATTTTTCGTCTCTAAACTGGTAGCTGTAGTACCTGTTGTTTTGGGATAAATAGGTTAAGAGCTTCAGCATCTGCTTGGCGTCCTTGTGGACCTCGGCTGGAATGTGAGTGTTGATCGAGTCCTTGCCCTGGATGCAGGAGGGGAGGGACTTGGTGACCTGGTAGCCGTCGGCGGTGCCGTGGAGGCTCATTCTGAAGAGGCCGCGCTCGTCTGAGTACTCCATGTTGATGTGGGAGGTGGAGACCTTTGGCACCTTGATGGTTGGTTCATTATTAACTAATTTATCGGCGTTCTTGATGAGGTCGACACCAAGTCTGGAAGAGGGGAGCTTGGTGCCGGAGAGCTCGGACACTAAGTTCATGACGGTGTGGACCAGGTCTTGGTGGTCTGCTGGCTCGAAGGTGGTTTTGTTCTGTATGGCGGCGAACTTCTGCTTGAGCTTCTCGTTGGAGCCGAAGTAAGAGATGACAGCCGAGGTGGTAAATTACTGGTCAGCGCCGACGGAGCGGCCGTTGCAGTTGAGGTCGTAGTAGATGTCGGACTCCTCGTTGATCTTCTTGTCGGCGTCCAAGTAGAGTGGAACCTGTCTGCTGGCGTGGTCGCCAACCACGACGACGATGGTCTCTGGGGCGTTCTTCTTGATGTTGTCGAAGATCCTTCCGAAAGCGGCGTCGGAGTACTTGAGCACGGTGGAGTAGGCGTCGTGGCGGCCGTAGACCTCGTATCTGTTAGAACGGCCAACGCCGAAGGTGAAGTCTTCGTATTGCTTATCGTCATCGAAACCGTTGAAGTCTTCGTGGGTGTCGACGTTTCCGTAGAAACCGAGGACTGGCTTGCCGGAGTTCTTGACTTGCTCGTTGAAGAAGTGGTTGAACATCTGGCTGCTGACTCTGTCGTTGGTCCAGTAGTTCTGGTAGTCTGGGTAGTCTTCGATGCCCATCATGTCGGCTTCTTCCTTGCTCGGGTAGAACTGGTGGATGTCATCAAACCAAAGTGGGAATTATTCGAGGAATTCGGGACCTAACATTTGCTTTCTGCCTCTGAAGACGTAATTTTGCTTCTTATCAGCAGAAAAGCTGCTTGGCCAAACCATGAGGCTGTGGTAGCCTTGTTGTCTCAATCTTGTTGGGAAATCATCAACTGAATTGTAAGCAGAATTGATCATATTAACACCTTTGAAACTTGAGATTTCGCCAGTGATAAGACCATGCCATCCGTTAATGGTTGGGATACCATTGCTTCTGACGCCCATGAAGGCGTGACCAGATTCAGCAAGTTCGGCAAGCTTTGGAAGATATTCTCTGCGATATGGCTGGCCGTTCATGACTGGCTTTTCGTTCAACAATACTTCATCAGTGACGTACTTTGGAGCTGGGGTGAAGGATTCCCAAAGGAGTACGACCACATTAGGAAGTTTTTCTGCTTCTGGCTTCTCAATCTTGGTAGCTATTTTCTTGTTATAAGCATCGGCGAAGGCCTTTGGTCCATGAACTAACGGATATACTGGGACTTGTCTTTGGTCGAGCCATTCTTCGCCTTCTGGCAGAACGTACTTGGATCTGAGCTTTTCAACAGAGGTTTTGTAGAATCCGGCTGGGATTTGCTGTTTGATGGATGAGCGGTAGAAGTACCAGTGAGCTGGGACCATATCGTCGAATCTGTCAGCGTTGAATTTGTACAGGTACAAAACGAACAAGGTCATAGTGGTGGCTGAAACAATGCTCAGGACTGGTTTTGGAAGGTGCTTCTTCGGGTGTGGTTTTGGAAGTTGTCTGAGGCAGAATTTGTTGTAGAAAACGACCACGAAGCGAACGAAAATGATCAAGAGAACGGTTGCGAACCACGAGCCCATGATAATTGCTTCTTTCTTTTGGGCTTCGAGGCAGTGCTTGGCGAAAACGGCACCAAGATCACCTGGGAACTTTTACCCTTCAACTGGGAGAGTGGTGTCGAAGAGTTCTGGTGGCTTGACCAAGTAATAGGCTAAGGAAACGTTGGTGGCGAAGCGCATGAGCAAGCCGTAGTTCAATAGCAGGTCGAACATGGCAATGAACAGGTGGAGGAAGGATTGAACCATTAAGAATGAGCCAACAGCTGCTCTGGACCAGAAGGTCTTTGGAAGAACGCGGAGCAAAGCCTGTTGGAGAGTCCACATCGTAATACCCTCGGCGGCGAGGATAATGAGGTGTGGCACGATATTCCACACGGAATAGGCAATGTTGGTCTTTTGCATCGTCGTGAACGTGTACCTAACAATGGCTGGGAAAATTAAGGATATGAAGGAAATAACTTGGATTCTAGTCTGGACCGCCTTTTAAGCAGACACCTTGACTTATTTTTACCTCTTGGTGGTTTGAGAAACCACATTCGTATATTCAGAATTACTTGCAGTTAACATTAAGTGGGGAGTGGGTGTAGTATGTAGTTTTTGTTATAATATAACTTGGTAATATGATAAAAACGGTCAAGTTAAAATACTGATGGGAGATTGATGGGACACTTTGCAATTGAGATCGTGATAGAATGAATAAAAATAAGTAAGTGTAAAATAATAATAAAAATGTATATAATAACATAATGTGTATCATTAAAAATAAATTTAGTCTAACAAATTTATGTAATTTGGAAACATGAAACACGAAATTTCAATAAACTGTATATTATTGTAGTGAATATAATGACGTTTGAAATAACAAACTCTTGGAAAATGTGCAATCTCATTCATAATGTGTAATCAAAAAACGCTAATGATTAGATTTTATATATTTATATATCACAAATATTATTAAATACAAATATTATTAAACAATAACGTACAAGTATCAAATAAAAATATCAATATACCAGATGGAAAAGGTGTACATGCGTGTCATACAGTACTCATGTTATTTCTGGTTAATTTGTAAAAACACACGATCGATCTCCATTATTTCAAAAAATAATAAATAAAAGCGTTTCGTTTTGTGTAATATAAAATGACTCACTTAACTGTAACCTTATCATCAGTACTAAGGCTCAATTCAATCATTCCATCTTCATCTCATAAATCATGACAATCCACAAATCCAAACTTAGTTACACACGTTACCACAAACTAATCTCAACATCATACCTCATCCTTTAGGATTGTCACTCTTAATAGCCTCCTCAGACAACTTAAGTTAGTTCGACTTATGATATACAAGATAATATAATATAATACATGTGCAGATTATATTTATTTTAAATATATTCCTCCACTGAAATATTATAAATGAACCTAAATAGTATTATATGACTGTAGTTTTGAAAAAATTAAAAACAAAATTCAGTCAAACACAAAAGTTGTTCATAACAAATTAACCGCAGAAAATATTCGCAGTTTTACCCAGTTATGTTCAAAATTAGTTAATTTTTAGTTTTAGCAAAAAACTCAAATATCCAAACAAATCAAATATCTCCGTTATTATTGACAACAACTTTAAGGGTTTTAACCATATTATATGTTGCGAGCACAAATCAATCTCTCTTCTATACTTGGTTAAACGGACGTTCAAACAATTGCAAAACAAACAATTGCTCTATTTAACGAAGCTTAGATGACAATATACAAATTGTGGCGAGACTTTAATATATAATTTAGATTGAATAAAATGACTCACTTAACTGTAACCTTATCATCAGTATATTAATATTGAATAATATATTTCAAGTTATTTTAAGTGTATTATTTCATAATTAGCATGATACTTTTCTAATATCATTAATAAAATATAAATAATTGCATCATTTTATTTATCATAGCACTAAATTTCCATAATATTGGGAAATATTTGTTTTATGAAGTATTGGGTTTGTATTACACGTACTTAATTTATTTTGACATCTAATAACGACAGTTACAAACAAATCAACAACAAGTATATCAGGCATAACCCAATTTTTAACTCACATTAACATTTCTTATTCACCTAGCAACTGTTAAACCTCTTCTTTAATTTTATACTGGCGTAACAACTATATATTATTGTCTGATAAATTTTTAACTCCAATTATAGAACAATAATCCATTTATAACGTATATTATCCAGATACCCATTTTATTTTTTACTCATTCGGTTCAACTATCATTAAACTACTTTCTCGCGAAATCAGAACCATTTTTCCTTCTTAGTCATAACAACTAAACATATTTTTGATTTAATTATCGTTTTCATCTATTTCTTTTTCGTCGTATTCTTCTTCATCTTCGCCATTTTCGTTAGTATTTAGTTTTTCATTTAAATCCCAGGAATAGATGTTACCATATTCATCTTTTGCGGCAAGTATATTATTTAAGCCAACAGCTAACTCAAAAATTGGATATTCTAAATTATCAAATGTAAATACTATTTATCCTGTTTTCGGATCACAAACATAAACATTTGCATCATCTCCCCCAAATGCCAACAATTATTAGTCTTAACAAAATTTAACACATCTGATGGGTAAACTTTCATCATTATCATAAAAAATAGACATTTATGACTGTGTTCCTTATATAGTCCAAATTTGAACGGAACCATCAGCACAAGCGATCGCAAACTAATTTCCATCATTATGAAAATCAACAGACCAACATTCGCCATTAAGTTATATTGTTTTAACGCACTTTCCGGACGCTATATCCCACAGTTTTACTGTGTGGTCAGCACTTGCAGTTAATAATAATGTATCATTTTAATTGAGAGAAATGTTCCAAACTGTGTTTGTATGTTCTACATCCAGAGTTTTAATAAACTTTCCATCATCCGAATTCCATAATTTAGCTGTAAAATCCATACCGCAGGATACAATGAATTTAAAGTTATGACTGAATATTGCATTTTATATTTCGTCTACATGTCCGTCTATGGATTTAATTAAAGAGCTAGATTTAGTATTCCAAAATCTAATTAATCTATCTCCGCTTCCGGATACAATCGATAAGCCGTCACTACTAATTTGAACACAAAATACTTATTATATATGAGCATCTATTGAATTAAGTATATCTCCTGATTGCACATTCCACAGTTTAACTTTCCCATCTCCTGATCCGCTGGCCATTTACTCGCCATTCGGTGAAAATGAAAGACTATAAACTCCAGAATGATGACCTTTATAAGTATATATTAGATCGAAAGTTTACGCGTTCCAGAGCTTAATTGTCTTGTCATTGCTGGCAGTTCCAAAGCATGAAAATTCTTTGTTGAAAATTACTTAATAAATGCTGCCAGTATGTCCCTCGAGCGTCAAAACTGAATTACCTGTTTCTACATCCCACACTTTAATAGTACAATCATTACTACCGCTAATTATATGTTTGTCGTCTTTACTGAAGATGAGTGTATTTACTGTATCTCTATGACCTTCAAATTTCTTGATTTGATTGTTGGTTTCCGAGGAATATACGTGTATATTATTTCCTTAACAGCACGCGATCATACTCCCGTCGTTGCTATATTCTACTGAATTAACCTTGTCTTCAAGTGTAATTCTGCTTTAAAGCTTCATTTTTATAAGATCATAAATTATGATGGTATGATCATCACTGCAACTAACTAATTTTGAATTATCTGGGTTGTACGAAATCCATTTAACATCTTGTGCATGATCTTCGAAGGACTTAATCAATTTTAAAGTTTTAAAATCAAAAATTTGAACTGATGGTTCAGAAGAGAATGCAGATTTTCCACACGCGCATGCTACAAATTCCCCTGTTTTATTAAATTTTATACAACGAATCTCAGAACCAACATTAATTTATGCGCGTTTTCCAAATTCGACATTGTTCATATCGGCTCCATCTAATTTTGCGTATTCCAACCATGCCGATTAGAAGTTGACGTTGGTTAAGTCAGCACCACTGAAATCAACGCCGTCCATCATGGCCAAGCTGAGGTTTGCTCCAGGTATCTTTACGTTTCTGAAGTCTTTATCTCTAAATGACTCGTCAGCCACATTCAAAATTGTTATCGCGTTTGCAGCGGCAGTTGCTACTCGCGCATCCGTTTTAGACAGCTCAATAATCTAATAGAGCTAAACCCTGAACTCTGGATATCGTTAAATAGTTTCTTTATAAAAGTTGAACACTCCTTTATCCACAATAAGCTGCTTATTCATTGAACAATTAAGCGCCACATCATCGAGCTTGGTCGCTATCTTCTGAATCTGGCGTTTTCCCTCCATCGCTGCAAAGAACTCAAGAATAGATTTGTGAATGAAAGAGTAGAACCTGGTAGAGGCATTTAGCGGGACACCTCTTCTGATGGTTGTAGCCTTCACGCTATTTGGATCAAAAAAGGTTTTCCAGGCATTCTATTTATCCGCATTGTTGTATTCGACTGCTGTTTTCCCAGAATCCATCATCTTCATGGCCAACGAGAGCGCGTACTCTTCATACTCCGTTTTTAGGTTGGTAATGTCAGTAACAACGTTGTTGGAGAACATACGCTCTTCTTCTCGCTCGAACCATAGTTTTACGAACTCTTCGTACAAATCAAGTGCAATAAGTTGTCCTTAGTTTTAAGAGGTCTCACGTTAGATGACTATCGCGGGTAGTACGTTTACAATCATGCTTAGGATGAATGGATTTTCCACCAGGTTGTGAAGACCAGGGATCTTGTCAATATGACCTTTATAAACCTTCCAATCCTTCCAAGACTTGGAGTTTTTGTCTAATTTGGCAACAAACCTCTCTAAGTAGTCATTAATCTGTTAGTCGTCAAAGTGAACCAGAATAACTTCCTAAAAGACCTATTATTTTTCAGTTTTTGGCGGAACAAAATATTTATAATAAAGGTTGTCGTTGGCCAAGTGGGAGCTTCTACATGTGAATATTACCTTGCAATTCCAGCTCAGGAGGTTATTTGATGCATATAGGTTCTTATAGCTCCGTATTTCATCGTAACCATCAACGATAAATAGGAGCTGCTTCTAAGAATCTTTCAATTTTTAAATTTCAGCTTCGCCGAATCTTAATTCTGAGAGAGTTTCTTCCACCATTTTTGTCTGCCAATTCTGGAGCTACGGTAGGTTTATATATAAAGGTGGAATGAGTTGGGACTAGAGGAGCTAAGTTATTAGATACTGGCAGTAGATGGTTTTGCCCGTGCCTGCTCCACCTTGAATAAGAGCAACTTTCTTTTAATTATCGTCGAAGAACTTGTGGAGCTCGCTGTCCACGTCCAATGTCATGGAGAGATTTTTAATGAATTTCAAATCAGTAACTCCTTTCTCAGGAATATACATACTCAGGCATGATTTCCATTCTTGACTTTCTTTCATATAATAATCATATAAAGCCTACGTAAGTTCAAATACGCTTCTTCCACATGCAACTTTCTCCACAGCGTTCAGCCTATTTTGGATATCAGCGAGCTTATCTGTCTGTTAATCTACGTTTCTTTGCAGCTTATCCAGCGCGTTGCACTTTACGTCAATAAATGACTATATTTTCTTGATCTAATTGACTCTGTTCTTAGCTTATTAGACAGCTTCTTCAAAGAGCTACTTATCTTCAGGAGTTACCTAATTTTAAGTCTTTGCTTCAATAGATTGTTGGATAGCTGTTAGTTTTTCACAGTACTAGTTGATATTGGCTTCTTCTGCTTGTTGGTTCTACTCCCAGCTTTCTTAGAGCTTTTTCTTCTGCTTTTGAATGTAATCAGCGTTTTCTAGAGTCATTTTCACTTTTGGATGCGTCTCGGTGATGATCATGTGGAGGTAGACTCCTGGTAGCTGGTCGTTCGGAATTTTAGCGGCTCCATTTCGGATGCATACATGGGCCACCTTGTCTCTAATTTTCCAGGCATTGATTCCCTATTGATACATTGACAGCTCCTTCAGCACCTGAACGGCTTATCCTGTCAATGTTGGAGTGGTTGTTGCTGGAGTGGTTTCAAGGTAGAATTCTACCACATCTAGCCCAGCGTAGAGCACGTGCCAGTCATTTTATGGCTTTAATAGTTGTTAAATAATAGAATCTATCTGGTCAGAGGCCTCTTTCAGCAGAAATTGGGTGTAATAGTTCGCCATTACGGTTAAATACCAAGAATTGTTCATCTTGTTCGTCCCGAACTCGCTCAGTTTGTTAAGTAAATCTTTTCCAAGCTGCTTCAACTAATTAATGTCCTATGTTGATGTTTTGAGCCCATTTCCGATCTGAGTAGCATAATCAGCAACAGCGTTCTTTATATCAAGATGTCCCATACTAAGGATGTTTAAACCAGCTTCGATGCAGTCAAGCTCGAATTCCAGCTCAGTAGCATCAAGTTGAGATTAGTTTATCAGATTTCTAACAGTTTTAATCTGATCTTTCCAGCCTTGTTGTGTTTCTGACGCGATCAAGACCCCATCTTTATTGCGTATGTACACCTGATGCGAGAAAAGCTGCGCAACATGAGCGATGTCTTTCTTAAAGCTTGAATTCATTCCTTAAACATCGGAGCAAGTAAGTAAATCGAGCAGTTTCCCAAAAATCTAAATTGGGTTTCCACATGCATGTGCGTAGGATAAAGCGTTGTTTTTCATGTCGTACACCGCGACACGCAGCGCCTTTAGATCTCCAGAATTGAGAGCGCTTGACAGCTGCGATATAAGTGCTAATATTTTCGAGTCGTCCTTTTAATTTTACAGGTCCAATAATTATATCGTTTTTGACTTAATGTCTGATTTTTTCGCTGCAATATCCACTGAGGATGCACAACCCATTTATGATGTGGAAAACAAACAATTATCCCGATTTTATATTAAATAAATAAGTGATTCAATATCTAATTCAAAATTTGAGTATAAATGTTTAAACATGTTTTGCTAATATATTATCCCACTCACTTAATTTTCGTTTATACTAGTTCAGTCTTCTATACAGGAACTATAAGTCAACACGAATTGATCATTAGTTTTAGATACACCTATGTACGTTAGGTACACATCTTAATAGTCAATAATCTTTATAGTTTAATACTTTTCAAATTGATTATAAGTCAAAATTTGTATATTAAAGAGATTAATATAATAATAATTAATAAGTTAACTGTATTTGTTGGGTCGCATTTCTTAGAAGACAATTTGTACATTTGTTTATATTTGTTCGTTTTGTAAATGTTGTTCAGGTCTGCATTATTTTCACAAACCAATTAACAGTTCTAGTATTTAAAAATTAACAAACCGATCCATAATTTCACTACTCCTTATAAGTGAATTTATGTTCATATTATTAAACAAACAAATCACATCAGATCCAGGATTTACCCGCAGACCCACCCGTCAACGTCTTCGAACGCCCAGATAATTTCTTGAACGAACTTTATTGTTTTGAGTCGCGTTTTCACGTTCATGACGAACATTCCGATGTGTTCAATTATTTAAGGTTCTGTTATTTTAAGTTTCATTATTTGGTCCTTATTTAAGTTCAAATAGAAAACTAGTTTGCCGAATAGTGCGTTTAAGGCGGATTCCTCCAGCTCGGTTTCTTAAATCAGGCGCAAAATGAATATTAAGAACTCTGGAGTGGAATTGGTTTGGATAAAATCGGTCAATATTATTATTTGGCTCTGCGTGAATAAAAGGCCGTGAATTGCTTTAAGAGCAGCAAATTCAACGTCAATGCCGCGCTTGGCCTTAAATAAACACTATAAGGAAGAAATGAAGTGGTTAGCGAAGCTATAATGCTCGTTGATGCCGTTACCGCTCCAGATAATAGTCGAGCACAAATTGAACAACTCAATCAACACGGACTTATTCTTGCTTACAATCAAAAATTCAAGTGAATTCTACAATATCTCAAGCAAATTGAACACAAAATCGTTCTCATGCTCAGAAACTTTATTTAAATAAATGAGAATTTTAGCCATACAATTTGAATTTATTAATTATGAGGTCTGCTCCACATTTATGTAAATACAAAGTCTAATACCAATTTAAACCTCATGTGGTAACAAATCAAGTAACTCCTTAATTAAAATTCTGTTGTTTCGATCATCTAAATAATTTGAAAACTACGGAAATAGAACATCATAATTCAAATTCATAATCGAAAGCACATATTCACCTATATCCTGTTTTAAATTGTATATGATCGTAGCAGCTAATTGTTACAAAATTGAATGTTGAGAATAAAGAATAATTTAAAACAAATCTACATTTCCCAAATAATCTTAATACCTATAATTTGGTAATGTCTAGTGATTTATTATAGTGTTCAATGTTAATGCAAGCAATTCAATTTCTTCTTAATTGAAGTACCATCTGTTACCATCTTATTATTGTGATAACTAAATAATATTATTGAGAATAAGGATTAAACAATCAGATATTGTTTGCGGCGACACTTAAATTATTTGTTTTCCTTCGTATATTGCTGTTCGCAAAGCGAGCAAATTGTCATAATATTCGGAATTATTTAGTTTCAATATGATTTCATTAATTTATTATTAAGATAAATTTATATATTCTACAGGTTATGAATATGTAAAGCATTCTTCTGAATCTTCTTATTCTGTTGCAAATGTATTTATTTTATTAATTTACGATGATAAAAATATTGTTCTATTCATTTGAAGAAGTGGTTAAATATTATATAGTTTATAATTCAATATAATATACATAAATATCATTAGGATTTTAGTTTAGCTTCTATTTAACGTTTTAGATTAGCTGCACATTGCTCTAGATCAAATCCGCTTGCGAAATCTATGTAGTAATCAGCTATTAGTGGATCAATTTATTCTAACAACGCTTCATTTTTCGGTGCATCTTAATATAGTTAGTTTTAATCAACTGTGTCAGTTACAATTTCATGCATTAGAATTCTTTTGTATAATTTTATATAATAAATTACTTCTATTATGTCATTACACATTTCTTTAAGCTTAATGACAGGATAGTCTATTAATATGTTATTTTGGCACTTATACAGTATTTATCTTTAAAATTAAAACATTCTGAGTGAAAATACATATGCCTGCTTCAATTCTTCTACAGTATATTTGCTATAATATTACTTTTATATAAAATCCCAGTCGAAGTTATAAAATTATGTATAGACACCGATGTGTATTCTTAAACGCTTGGAGATTTGAGGCATATATGACTTATTTTTAAGCCATAGATCAACGCATTCATTTTATTTCTTTTAAAAGAATTAATAATACGATTTACATTTAGCAGCAGACTTGTTTTCAAACACTTAAGCTACTAATTTCCAATCTACGTTTCGTTTATTTTAAGCAGGGTCCCTTATAGCTTTAAGTAGCTTAACTTAATCTTCTTCAGTCCAATAATCATAGTATTATTTTTATTAATTCTAATCCATTTTTTGTGTGAAGTGTTAGGCGATAAATATATTCAAAAACAATTAAAGTACAAATATGCACATTAAAATTTATATTAATGTTTAGAACATTTAAATATTTAAATGAAAACACATTGTTGCCCATATTGAGTAACACAACCAGCTATATAATAGAAAATAATCTAATAATATAATCGTGCAATCATCAACATTATACCAATATGTATTATTGATAATATGTACCATGTTCAACCAAATAATCTCATCTTTTGATAATTTGATTGAAGTTTGGTATTTAATACATTTTGTAATAAAATGACTCACTTAACTGTAACCTTATCATCAGTACTAAGGCTCAATTCAATCATTCCATCTTCATCTCATAAATCATGACAATCCGCAAATCCAAACTTAGTTACACAATAACGCAACCACAAATAAATCTCAACATCATACCTCATCTTCTAGAATTGTCACTCTGAATAGCGTCCTCAGACAACCTAAGTTAGTTCGGCACTTGAACTAACATTATCAATATATTATTTGTAGTGTTGTTATTGCATTTACATGCTAAAATTATCAATTCATGTGAATTATAGAATATCTACAATTAATAATTTTTCATATTCCACTTCTATCCGCAAATTATGTCAAGTTCCCTTTTGTTGTCTCAAAAACCACAAGTTTCAAAAAGATTCCCTTATGCTAACATGGGTGCCTTTTTGGAACAAGAGTTACCAAAAATTGATCGTGCTCGTATGTTTATGTATAAGCAAAGAGATCGATTAATATCTCGCCAACTTCAGTTTGGTATCATTTCCGAATTAGCTTGTCAAAACGTACCAAAGGTATATGAGATATCTGAGCTTGAGTCTCACCTTCTTAAAGCTAGACTTGTTGTTGGAGGCGAACCACTTCTTTACTCATTTTCAACGTAAAATATGATAGTTTTGGATAACAAAGCTAATAGATCATGCGGTGCCGCTGTTATTTGCACATTCCCAGAGTATGAAACTCTGCTTATGATCGGATTTTAGCAATCTGATTTACCGATTGATTATCAAACAGTTGTTGAGTAATTACTGTTCAAGTTCAAGGATATGAGAATTCTTGAGAATTAAACTTTGGATTTGGATTACATTCCACCACAGGTTCAGGTGATCAAGAAGACCAATTTCCAGTCTTAGTTGAGAAAGGATCCGAAGAATCCGAACATATAGAACAACTACATTAGAATTGAGGATTATTTCTTGCAGGTTTTGCAGGATCCGCGCCCGTTTGACGTTGAGGAGCATCGTTTTGGCTTGGTAATCATTTTGAACCCCCTGTACCCAACTTTCGAGTACTCACTGTAGTTAGCAGCTTAAATCCAGGAGTGTTACAAGTTGGTTAACGTTGTTGTGTGCATTAAGGGTGCCACAACGCAGAATCACTTGCAAATGTGCTCAAAGTCTCCGTATTACAAGGAGTTGAACTCTGTTGAGGAGCACAACCGTTACGCGGACGATTTGCTTGGCAAGAACAACGCTTTTTATTAATTGTTTGATATGTTCCCGTAAACTGAGAAGAAGCCGGCCAAGAAGTTCCTGTTGAACAAGAAAGTTACGTTCGCGGACACTTTGCGCGACTATATTGACGAGAACGACTACATGTACAACTCCAGATGTGACGCGCAGCCAGTAAAGTTAATTCAATCCGAAAATTTATTTAACTTGATTAAGGACTTAGAACTTTCATTTAATAAGTAAATAGATAAGAAATTGTTTTCAGCCGAGGAAGAATCTATTATACTTTATGGAATTTAACACAAAATAAAGCGTTTCTCAGATTCGTCAAAGCCCTACAGTTGCGTTTTCCTCTCCCGCTCCATTAACTGTTAAAAGCAAATAAACGCACTATCCGAGTTCTGCAACGTTTACGTTCTCTTGCCCGGGGTGTGGAGTGGAACGCTCAAAACGGCATTATAATAGAATCCCGTTTTGCAGTAAGTGTCCGTTATATTCGATACGCAGAATCTGTTCCGAATCGCGGACGATTTGTTTTAAAAAACTGGGGACCACATAATTTTGTTTGACGAAAACGCGATTCAAATGGCAGTCGACTTTGAGGTGAAAGAGCTCGGGAAAATGATCGAAAATGACTTAAAGATGAAATAAGCAGTTGAAAAACAGCCGGTGAATGAAGACTCTGAGGTTGACGAATTCAAAGGAGGACTCATGGGAAAGCTGTGAAAATGATACATTGAATATTATTCGTTACTTATTATACATTTACTTCATTGTTTGAGTAATATTAATCAACACAGAATAAAGTGTCCGTTATATTCGATACGCAAAATTTATTCCGAATCGCGGACGATTTGTTCTAAAAAACTGGTGACCACATTATACTTTTTGACGAAAACGCGATTCAAATGGCGGTTGACTTCGAGGTGAAGGAGCTCGGGAAAATGATCGAAAATGACTTAAAGTAAAAGTAAGCAGTTGAAAAGTAACCTGTGAATGAAGACTCGGAGATTGACGAATTCAAAGGAGGACTCATGGGAAAGCTGTGAAAATGATACATTGAATATTATTCGTTACTTATTATACATTTACTTCATTGTTTGAGTAATATTAATCAACACAGAATAAAGTGTCCGTTATATTCGATACGCAAAATTTATTCCGAATCGCGGACGATTTGTTCTAAAAAACTGGTGACCACATTATACTTTTTGACGAAAATGCGATTCAAATGGCAGTTGACTTTGAAGTGAAGGAGCTCGGGAAAATGATCGAAAATGACTTAAAGTAAAAGTAAGCAGTTGAAAAGTAACCAGTGAATGAAGACTCGGAGGTTGACGAATTCAAAGGAGGACTCATGGGAAAGCTGTGAAAATGATACATTGTTATTTATTAGCTCAATCACGAAATATTTATATTATATTTTAATGATTTATTATTTTAATGAATAACAAAATGTTTACCTAATAATAATAGTAAAGCTGCGAACCTAAGGCTTGTAAATATAATAGTTTTAACAAAATTAGATATTTTGAAGAAATAGTTGTCGGGAGACAAGCAGCTAGGAAAGTCAATTATGGGGTCGAACCCACAGTTTGAGTTAAATATAATAACCTTATATAGTGAACTGGGATCTATTATTAATGTCTTTATAAGTGAAAGTGAGTCTCGAAGCTGAAGCTTTGTATCATCAACTATAAATATTTATTAAAATATAATTTCTCTCTTAATACGTAATTTAGACCTTGAATTAATAATTTTGTGTTATAATTTGTTTATTGTTGTTGTTTAAACAGTAGTTTTTGTTTGCCTTGTAGAATTATTTAATAAGATCAAGAAAATCGACAATAAGTTAAGTTTTAATAACATTAATATAGTTTAATCTGAAATTTAAGCGTTGTAATTTGTATTTTCAAACATATTATTAAACAAAAACACCAACTAATAGCGATTCATGATATTACGTATTTTACATTTTTTGACCAAGGAAATAGTAGTTTGAAACACAAATCAATCAAATTATTTCCAATCAGCGTTGATCAGCTCACAAAAGTAGCCTAAATTTTACAGGATGATATATAGTAATATTTACAGCATAAATTATTCTCAATCTACAATCAATCGTTTCCACACCTTCTCTTTTAACAAATGCCATTTGCTACTCTTAGACAAGTCCTCGAAGAAGCCGAAAAGAAGAACTACGGTGTTGGTGCCTACAACGTCAACAACATGGAACAAATCCAAGCCATCATGAATGCTGCTGCCCAGACCAAGTCTCCAGTCATCATCCAAGCCTCCCGTGGTGCCCTCAAGTATTCCGACATGGTCTACCTTTGGAAGCTCATGGAAGCCGCTACTATCAAGTACCCAGAAATCCCAGTCGTCGTCCACCTCGACCACGGTGATAACATAGAATCCGTCAAGAAGGCCATCGCCCTCGGTTTCACTTCTGTCATGATTGATGCTTCCCACTTCTCCTTCGAAGAGAACGTCCGCATCACCAAGGAAGTTGTTGAATATGCTCACTCCTTCGGTGTCTCCGTTGAAGCTGAACTCGGCACACTCGGTGGTATTGAAGAAGATATCTCCGGTCACGTCCAACTCACTGACCCAGTCCAGGCCAAGAAGTTCGTCGAACTCACTGGCGTCGACGCCCTCGCCGTTGCCATCGGTACCTCCCACGGTGCCTACAAGTTCCCAGCTGGCTCCAACCCAAAGCTCGCCATCGAACTTGTCCACCAAATCAAGGAATAAACCGGTATCCCACTCGTTATGCACGGTTCCTCCAGCGTTCCAGCTGACTTAAAGGACACCATCAACAAGTATGGCGGAAAGATGGACGATGCTATCGGTATCCCAATCGAAGCCATCCAAGAAGGTATCAGAAACGGTGTCAGAAAGATTAACGTCGACTCCGACTCCCGTATGGCCATGACCGGTGCTATCAGAAAGGTCTTCGCTGAACAACCAGACAAGTTCGACCCAAGAGATTACCTCGGCCCAGCCAGAGAAGCCACTACCAAGTGCGTCGCTGAAAAGATGAACTCCTTCGGTACCGCTGGTCACGTCGGTGATTACACTTGCCTCACCCTTGAAGAAGCTAAGAAGAAGTACTACCAAAAGTGAGTTAACTTCATTGATACATTAAATAATTAAATAATGTTATAATTGTATTATAATATTATTAATATAATTATAAACTTATAGTTAATAAGTTTTTATCACTTATGGGTTTTATTTATTATTCCCATTTATTATTACCACGACTATAATATTATTATATTATTTGGGGAAAACTCGACATTTTTGATCATTATTTTGATCATTTCTATCCATGATTATATAAATAGATGGTTGCGAAACAATCATTTCTTAAAAATGTAATTTAATATGAAAGAAACTAACATTTCCTTCCTAGATCTAGACATTTTTGAAAATAAAACTTGGCATCGGTTATTTCATCTAATATTCTTGTTTTAATAAGTTGTGTTGTATCTGTATCATCAGTATTCGATATTGTTTTTCTTTATTTATATAGTTTACTACTCACTTATTCAGATTGACTTTACCGTTGTTTAAATATCTAACTTATTCTTTCACCGTTTGACATAAAAGTATTTGTTGATTAGATGAGGTGATGATTTATTTGTTGAAAAAAATTTTAATTAATAAGTAGTATAATAAATAACAGCTAAAATCTTAAAAAATTTCAATTACTACATTACCTCACTCAGAAGGGAGTCGCATTTTCGCTTATAAGGGGGTAGGTCAACTCGCTTACAGGGTGTTGAACATCAAATAACCCCCTTGTAAGCGAGTTACAAAAATCATATGTTTTAACCCTTCAAATTCAACATTATTTTTGGATACATTTCACTTATAAGGTTGAAAATGGTAATCCCCTTATAAGTGAAAAGGCTACCCCCTTGAGAGAGATTGAGTTAATGTAGTATATCTCTTTAAGAATTAAGTCATTTTGAAGTGAAAATATCATATCTCCAAAACAGTTTTTAATGAGGGAAACTGCGTCATGGACCTTTACAGGCTCATGATTAATACAAAAGTTTTCACTCACTCCTTTATTATCTAAAATTATCTCAATTTTTGATATCTATTTGAATCATTATTTTGACATATTATAATAAATATATTCGAATGATATTAGCAAAACACCTCTCGCTTGTCTACTAGTGAATCTCGTTTATAATTTTTGAAATAATGTTAATATTTATCATCCATCATTTTTATTTATTTGTAAAAGTAATAAATATCTATCAAAAGATTTTCATTCATCTTAGATTAGCTACAAATTTGTAGAACTAAACTTAAATTATTATAATAAACCTAAAAGATTTCAGATAATTATTAAATGTACTTATATTTAGTATTTTATAGATATTTATTTACCAAATATTACATCACTTGCTGTTTAAAGCTTAACTTAGGTACTTGTCCATTTCTGAAGTGTAAGTAAATATAATAGAATATTTTAAGATTATTTTAATGTTTGGAACATGGATTTAAAAAGTCAAACTCTTTCCGGTTTGACATTTTCAGTTAAAATGCCTAAAAATTGATTATCTCAGGACTGTTAGGAGTCTCGAGCTTCTACTTAAACTATATTATATACTATAAAGAATTAATCGTTATGGATGCTTTATGTGTATTATCCTTTTTTGGTTGACGTTTAAAAGGTCAAAATTGTTAATTTTAAGATTTCATAATATCTACATAGTTATTTATTATAATTATAACAATTTTATTTCATTTTATTCTTGGTTTGTTACCGGGCGGAAGTTTTGCAGCAACTATTACAAAAAAGTTCTCAAATAATTATTAGATGCAAAAGTTATTGTGTTTTCCAGTATATCTCTGGATGTGTACCAACAATTGAGATTGAGTTCCAAAGCGTCCGCTTCAACCTTCAGAATTTGAGATTTCTTGTTTTTCAGGAATTTCAGTTTGCATTCTCTGGACAAAATATTTATTTCCCTTAAGACATGTTTTCTGGTTAGCTAAATATTTTACCAGAGACTCAATAACTACTCAGTTTTAATTGTAACTTTTAATAATTAAGAATACGCCTATATTTATTACTCTAAAATAGAATTTAAATAGTTAACCAAGTATTTTTAGCATTAGATATCTTGATCAGTACGTCTGTAATATATTGTTCATTATAAAGTATGCAATACTTATAACTCGACTTCCGTCAATGGAGTGGAGTTCTCGATTATTTTCCACAATTATTACACCCAGGGCAATTGATAGCGAAAAGCAGAAAATAAAATAATGATTTATTTTGACATTATTGTTGAATTACACTACTAAAAAGATATTATTAATTAATAAATATAATAATATGTAATATACTATTTTATCTATTATAATTATAATTATATTTTATCTAGCTCATGTAGATATTAGGACTATAATATATGATAGGATAAAACACAAAAAATGAACAACTCAATAAAATACGTGAAAGCCACACGTTTTAGATAGTTTAGTCTCATAAATTAAGATAATTTTAGAAAAAGATTATAAAAAATATAAAAAATTGTTTTATAGTTTGGAAAAAATAAATAAATAGTGAAATATAAACATATATAAACACTATAACTTCACCAGAAATAAATTCTAATTAAAACAGACCGTCACCTTTAACGACAACTCAATATTATATTGTAAATACATAACATAATACTTCAGAGAATGCAATAAATACTACACCTTAATGAATATATTTTAATAAGAATAAATATACAGTAGCTGTAACATCTTACCACCACCATATCCACACCCATCATCTCTGAAAAGTTAATAACCTAGCATGTAATAATGTTATATAAATATTTACAGTAATAACGCGATAAAATATAAAACAATACTATCATTTCTGAATCGATATAATTTGATGATATCTAAAAAATTAACACCAAAAATATAGAGTCCTTTATGTACATAGTTACAGAAGTAAAGAACGCATTAAAATGAAAATAGCATTTTAAAATGTTCCTGTGATTGAAGTAATCGATTATTGAGTGGATGTTTTTGAGATGTACCAAAAGAGTGAGCCGATATATAATATATTATTGAATAGCAAACACTTACTATAGTACTTTGAAAATTTTGGAGTTTTTATTTAAATGTAATTTCACCTATACCGGCGGAAGGTTTATCTATTCTACCTATTGCGTATTTTTAATTTAGGAGTTTTTATTTTTTAATTTTTGCTATAGTGTGCATTCTCACTGACTAGCATAAGTCGTCAAAACATTTTCACTTCATAATGTTGTTTAGATTAATAATTTGTGTAAATTGTTTAACATTTAAAATAAAGTTTTGTTCAATTTAACATAATTTAGGTACAAATATTATATAGCTTTAAGAATATACATTTTAATCACATTACGTCATCTATTTCTTAACATATCTTATTATCAGTGGTATAAATAAAGATTATTTTTGATAAGTTTCGGTATTAAAAATAATGGTACACGAGTGAAATTTATATAGATTACTTAGGTCAGTATAATATAATAATTTTTAATTTTTCACATCATATCCATACCGTATCCGGAAAGTTATATTTTTGAATTTTTCAAGAAGATTCGGTACTAATATCATATATCCAAGAACTTTGGTACAATAATGTTGGTCTATGCTACGCCAATTTTATTATTGTAAATATTGGCAATAATAGCATTCTATGATCTTTATACAATTATATTTTCACATTTTCACAAAATTAATATACAATTTCATTCTTGGAGCAAGGTTTATCAGAACTACTGGCTATAGATGAACATCAAATATTATATCGAATTTGACTTAGCTTTCAAAAAATAATAAACTTTTAACTTTACATATTTGTATTTTATTATTTTTGAAGTAAATAGAAGTCAAAGTACTAAAGAGCACAATATAATATTTATTGTACTTCGAGTAATTGTTTAGTTAACTAAAGTTAGTATATTATTTTTATTAATAAAATTAATATATACTTTCAATCTCATGTTATGTGTGAAATGGCAGTTATTATATAAATTAATAATTTCTTATTGAGTACATATGTGATAACAATACGTAACTAAATATATTTTAGATAATTATTTACTTTTAAATCTATTACAAATTAATTACAAAACATAATATTTTGACTAATCAAGGAGGTAATGTATATCACTATCTCGTTATATATTACTAGACTTGCTAGTAGTTGTTAATAACAATATAAGTCTTAACCATAATTGCTAGGATTCATATTACACAATTACTCGTAATTTATTGGAATAGTACGATATTTAATCGTTATCATAATATTTGTAATAGTGGTTATATTTGCATTCAAATTTTTAATTTAAGGCAGATATCAGCCTAAAGCGCTTGACAATTTCATTTGAATTTTTCGAATTGAAACGGAAAATGCTAGAGATGAAATGAAATTATTAAATTAATTATTATAAGTTTATGTAGATAATTTACTATTAGACGACCTTATTATATTTGTTCAACACTAGTTAAATCATAAATTTATGCTTTTGCTATAGTTATTCTAAAATCAACGAACTCCTAATTATAATATATTTTATGAAACGTTAATAACCTGAAGTAGTACAAAGCTAAAATTCAGATCAACCCAGTTTATCTTCTTTAATCAAACCTCTAAAACTTTCTATGATTCGTAGAATAGAACACTACGGCCTAATTTTACTTTTTTTTATATTTGTGACTTAATTGACTTAAATTATAACTCAACAGTTGAAACTAATATAGTAGTACAAATGGCTATGCTCTACTATAAAACCATAACAAAAGACGGAAAGCTATTGGGAATCTAGGTTTCATATTTATCATCATTATTATATTTTGATGATCATTTCTAGTAACATCAGCATTACTAGAACAATCATTTGATTCAAAGTTTGATGTAAAGCCAGAAGCCAGAATAGTACTGAGGTCATAATTAAGGCGTTCCTAATTATATATTGAAACTTAATATGTTTAGTGTTCCAAATGACGCCAACCAACTTTTTATTATTTTCCTGGTTCCAACTACTTTTGCTCTCAAAGTACTTATATTTAGCTTTTATCTATCCCCATAACCAATTTCTAGTTTTTCATATATGGTGTGGAAAAATTGGCCAAAATGTTTAAATAAAGTGGTTTTATTAACAAATGTATATAAATAGTTTGCAATTTCAAATGAAATCAAGCGGGATTTTCGAGCTCTTAAATGAAATCGTGACATGATTCAAAATTTATTCCACATCTTAGAATGACCGAAACTGGTAAGTTCGTAAAAATGCGCCTAAATAAGAAATTCACTTCAAGAGTTTCCGCTAAAACTCGATTTTGAATTATAGTTTAAAATCCAAAAGAGAAAATGATGAGATAAATAAATTCATTATGGCGGCCGGTCCTCAAGAAAAAGAACCCGCTTCTCCCGAGGTTAAAATCGAAGTAACAATCTTTATTTATACCATTTTATTATCTCAATTCTTTTGTAAATTTTGTTGTTCTCCCTCATTTAAACATATTTTAGTTAAAAAAATATATATTATAATGAGATATCATCAATTTTCTATCTTTTAAGATGTATTTCATAAGTTTATTAAACTAAACAATTTCCTGGCCTAAACGCTATTCATATTGTTCTAAGCCGCATTAACCTACTTTTAAAACGTCAAGCTATTATGTTAAAACTATTCATAGCTTTGTAATGT